>SJYQ01005702.1:0-13988 GCA_006410935.1 Redunca redunca | reverse complement strand
TTTCTCATGATGTACTCTGCATAGAAGTTAAAGAAGCAGGGTAACAATATACAGCCTTGATGTATTCCTTTTCCTATTTGGAACCAGTCTGTTGTTCCATGTCCAGTTCTAACTGTTGCTTCCTGACCCGCATATAGGTTTCTCAAGAGGAAGGTCAGGTGGTCTGATATTTCCATCTCTTTCAAAATTTTCCACAGTTTATTGTGATCCACATAATCAAAAGGCTTTGGCATAGTCAATAAAGCAGAAAAAGATGTTTTTCTGGAACTCTCTTGCTTTTTCCATGATCTAGCGGATGTTGGCAATTTGATCTGTGGTTCCTCTGTCTTTTCTAAAACCAGCTTGAACATCTGGAAGTTCATGGTTCATGTATTGCTGAAGCCTGGCTTGGAGAATTTTGAGCATTACTTTACTAGTGGGTGAGATGAGTGCTATTGTGTGGTAGTTTGACCTACATTTCTTATAAAATGATTTGTTGTTGTTCAGTCACTCAGTCATATCCAGCAACCCCATGGACTACAGCGCACCAGGCTTCCCTGTCCTTCATCATCTCCCCCAGAGCTTGCTCTAACTCATGTCCTTTGAGTCGGTGATGCCATCCAACCATCTTGCCCACTGTAGTCCCTTTTTCCTCCTGTCTTCAATCTTTCCCAGCATTAGGGTCTTTTCCAGTGAGTCAGCTATTTGCATCAGGTTGCCAAGTTATTGGAGCTTCAGCTTTAATATCAGTTTTCTGGTAAGAATATATTACAGGTGGGTTTGGATGCTTAGACCGAAAGTTAAATATTTCTGGCTATCTCTTTGTAATGTCAGATTATCATTGCCTAGATTTATTGTTTCATTAGAGGCCACAAAATGGTGATAATTGTTAGAATTTTGGTGCTAGAAAACATCTTTAAAGAAAAACTTCTCATCGATTATTTTATACCATAGAAATGATTTATGTAGTACAGGCAGTTTATGTATTGGAGGCTTTGTTCTCCCCTTTTATTTAGCACTTTTCAAAATAATAGGTTGGGTGTCCAATATCCTCCAGTCCTCCAAAGGGGACTAGTAAGTGTTCTGTTTTATTTTTGTATCATTATGAAGTCATGCATTGAGGTATATATATGCTACGTTTCAGTCCTTGCAGTTATTGTTCATATTGATGAATACAATCCTGAACTTCAGTAGATCATGCCAAGTTCATTTTTTTCAATAGTTCTAATTTTGTATCAGAGTTTCTAAAGCATACTTGGTATTTTCAGGCTGTATAATTTTTATGAATATGATTTGTATATAAGGATATATATATACACACATTCAGTGAAATTAACAATAATTATGATTTCAGTGCTTAATTCATTTTTTAAAATTTGCAACATTAAGTATTGATTTTTTATTATGGAGGAATACGATTTGGCCCTCTTTCACTTCCTTGATATATTTACTTACAACTCCTGCATCCATTTCCAATACAGTTGATTGTAATTTTGGCCTCAATCTATATTCATTATTAATATGACTATGTAATTATTACACATAGTGGATCTTACCGGGTCTATTATTTTCATTTTACTTTTTGAGTACTTCTCTTTGTCTTTCATGGAGTCAATAATTGCCTTGTTTTTACGTTTCTTAGTTTTCTATGTAGTATATGTTGCAAACATCCCCTCCGACTAATAGAAATAGAATACTCCCCTCAATATTCCAAATATAAAACAATCCATTAATTTTCTTTTCTTTCTTTCTTGGTTTTAATCTAGAGACATCCGGAGCCCCCCTTCTGCCTTTTACACAGTTTTACTGTGTTCCTCTGTGGATCTGTTACCTTGAGTTCTCTTTCATCATTGTTCTTGGATTCTCTTTGCTTCCTCCTTGTATTGAACTCAAGAGAAATATTTACCCAGTTGTTCAGATTTCAGTGTAGGGACTTGCTGTGATGCAGTTGTTATGACGCAGGTATGTTTGCTGTGCCCTGTCCTTTTCTTCTGTGGTGAAATGGAGTAGATGACCTAAAAGGGTAAATACAAGATCATGAATGAATGGTAGACATACTGATATGAATAGAAGGACAATAAGCCCAACTATCTTTCTCTCTTTTCTTCCAAAGTCCTTCCAGCTTAGAGTTAAAGCCTCATGTGTGACCCAGGGCAGCTCCAGGTTAAACAACAGGGTCAAATGTTCGCTCTTGCTCTGAGTCTCTTTTTTTCCTGATTCAATTTTTGGTGTACCTGGAGAGCAATCTTGAAATAATACTTGCTGCATCCTAGACTCAGGTTCGGTGGTAGTGGGAAAGTGAAAGTGCAAGTCACTCAGTCATGTCCGACTCTTTGTGACCCCATGGACTATACAATCCATGGAATTCTTTAGGCCAGAATACTGGAGTGGGTAGCCTTTTCCTTCTCCAGGGGATCTTCCAACCAGTGGATCAAACCCAGGTCTCCTGCATTGCAGGCGGATTCTTTACCAACTGAGCCACAAGGGAAGCCCAAGAATACTGGAGTGAGTAGTCTATCCCTTCTCCAGCGGATTTTCCCTACCCAGGAATCGAACCAGGGTCTCCTGCACTGCAGGCAGATTCTTTATCAGCTGAGCTATGAGGGAAGTTATGAAGGTGGTGGGAAGGGGGGACTATGAAAGCAGCAAAGTTCGTGGCTTATTTTATTTTGAAACTGACAAGCACTTTAGGGAAAAATCACTGTGTCTAAGGCCAAAGGCATAGTTCACAGGGAATACTACTGTGCCTTGAGTTTTCCGTGGCCCTCTGTGGCTATGGCTCCAATAAGGAACTTGTGGAGAGAAGTGGTTGTAGGAAATGATTCTTGCATTCCATGGTTTTCTAGTCAGAGTACCATTTGAATTGCTGTATCAGTAGCACAGTTTTTTCTGACTTGATGTGGTTGGTTGGATTATGAGATTGTCTTAAAGATTATGAAAGTAAAAAACAAACAAAAAAAAACAGTGTTAGTTGTCACTCAGTCATGTCTGACTCTTTGTGACCCCATGGACTGCAGCTTACCAGGTTTCTCAGTTCATGGAATTCTCTAGGCAAGAATACTAGAGTAGGTAGCCATTCCCTTCTCTAGGGGATCTTCCCTGACCCCACGTAATGAACCTGGGTCTCCTGCACTTCAAGTGGATTCTTTACTGTTTGAGCCACCAGGGAAGCCAGTGGTGTTACAGTTATCTTCCTGTCTATTATATCCTATTGGAACCAGATAGGATTTAATACTAACCGTTTAGATGAGAACTGACCTATAGAAAAAGTTAGGGGCACTGAATGGTCAGAAACAAGTTTGCCACAAAAAACTGTCTTTGCATAGCATAGTTGATCAGTTCAGTTCAGTTCAGTCGCTCAGTCGTGTCCGACTCTTTGCGACCCCAAGAATCGCAGCAAGCCAGGCTTCCCTGTCCATCACCAACTCCTGAAGTTCACTCAGACTCACGTCCATCGAGTCAGTAATGCCATCTAGCCATCTCATCCTCTGTCGTCCCCTTCTCCTCTTGCCCCCAATCCCTCCCAGCATCAGAGTCTTTTCCAGTGAGTCAACTCTTCGCATGAGGTGGCCAAAGTAGTGGAGTTTCAGCTTTAGCATCATTCCTTCCAAAGAAATCCCAGGGCTGATCTCCTTCAGAATGGACTGGTTGGATCTCCTTGCAGTCCAAGGGACTCTCAAGAGTCTTCTCCAACACCACAGTTCAAAAGCATCAATTCTTCAGCGCTCCGCCTTCTTCACAGTCCAACTCTCACATCCATACATGACCAGAGGAAAAACCATAGCCTTGACTAGATGGACCTTAGTCGGCAAAGTAATGTCTTTGCTTTTGAATATACTATCTAGGTTGGTCATAACTTTTCTTACAAGGAGTAAGCGTGTTTTAATTTCATGGCTACAGTCACTATCTGCAGTGATTTTGGAGCCCAAAAGATAAAGTCTGACACTGTTTCCATTGTTTCCCCGTCTATTTCCCATGAAGTGATGGGACCAGATGCCATGATCTTCATTTTCTGAATGTTGAGCTTTAAGCCATCTTTTTCACTCTCCACTTTCACTTTCATCAAGAGGCTTTTCAGTTCCTCTTCATTTTCTGCTATAAGGGTGGTGTCATCTGCATATGTGAGGTAATTGATATTTCTCCCGGCAATCTTGATTCCAGCTTTTGTTTCTTCCAGTCCAGCGTTTCTCATGATGTACTCTGCATAGAAGTTAAATAAGCAGGGTGACAATATACAGCCTTGATGTACTACTTTTCCTATTTGGAACCAGTCTGTTGTTCCATATCCAGTTCTAACTGTTGCTTCCTGACCTGCATACAGGTCTCTCAAGAGGCATGTCAGGTGGTCTGGTATGCCCATCTCTTTCAGAATTTTCCACAGTTTCTTGTGATCCACACAGTCAAAGGTTTTGGCATAGTCAATAAAGCAGAAAAAGATGTTTTTTTGGAACTCTCTTGCTTTTTCAATGATCCAGCGGATGTTGGCAATTTGATCTCTGGTTCCTCTGCCTTTTCTAAAACCAGCTTGAACATCAGGAAGTTCATGGTTCACGTATTGCTGAAGCCTGGCTTGGAGAATTTTGAGCATTACTTTACTAGATTGTGAGATGAGTGCAATTGTGCAGTAGTTTGAGCATTCTTTGGCATTGCCTTTCTTTGGAATTGGAATGAAAACTGACCTTTTCCAGTCCTGTGGCCACTGCTGAGTTTTCCAAACTTGCTGGCATATTTAGTGCAGCACTTTCACAGCAGCATCTTTCAGGATTTGAAACAGCTCAACTGGAGTACCATCACCTCCACTAGCTTTGTTCGTAGTGACGCTTTCTAAGGCCCACTTGACTTCACATTCCAGGATGTCTGGCTATAGATTAGTGATCACACCATCATGNTGGTCTAGCGGTTTTCCCTACTTTCTTCAATTTAAGTCTGAATTTTGTAATAAGGAGTTCATGATCTGAGCCGCAGTCAGCTCCTGGTCTTGTTTTTGTTGACTGTATAGAGCTTCTCCATCTTTGGCTGCAAAGAAGATCATCAATCTGATTTCGATGTTGACCATCTGGTGATGTCCATGTGTAGAGTCTTCTCTTGTGTTGTTGGAAGAGGGTGTTTGTTATGACCAGTGCATTTTCGTGGCAAAACTATATTAGTCTTTGCCCTGCTTCATTCCGCATTCCAACGCCAAATTTGCCTGTTACTCAAGGTGTTTCTTGACTTCCTACTTTTGCATTCCAGTCCCCTATAATGAAAAGGACATCTTTTTGGGGTGTTAGTTCTAAAAGGTCTTGTAGGTCTTCATAAAACCATTCAACTTCAGCTTCTTCAGCATTACTGGTTGGGGCATAGACTTGGATAACTGTGATATTGAATGGTTTGCCTTGGAGATGAACAGAGATCATTCTGTCGTTTTTGAGATTGCATCCAAGTACTGCATTTCAGACTCTTTTGTTGACCATGATGGCTACTCCATTTCTTCTGAGGGATTCCTGCCCGCGGTAGTAGATATAATGGTCATCTGAGTTAAATTCACCCATTCCAGGCCATTTTAGTTGGCTGATTCCTAGAATGTCGACGTTCACTCTTGCCATCTCTTTTTTGACCACTTCCAATTTGCCTTGATTCATGGACCTGACATTCCAGGTTCCTATGCAATATTGCTCTTTTCAGCATCAGACCTTGCTTCTATCACCGGTCACATCCACAGCTGGGTATTGTTTTTGCTTTGGCTCCATCCTTTCATTCCTTCTGGAGTTATTTCTCCACTGATTTCCAGTAGCATATTGGGCACCTACTGACCTGGGGAGTTGCTCTTTCAGTATCCTATCGTTTTGCCTTTTCATACTGTTCATGGGTTTCTCAAGGCAAGAATACTGAAGTGGTTTGCCATTCCCTTCTCCAGTGGACCACATTCTGTCAGACCTCTCCACCATGACCCACCCATCTTGGGTTGCCCCACGGGCAGGGCTTGATTTCATTGAGTTAGACAAGGCTGTGGTCCTAGTGTGATTAGATTGACTAGTTTCCTGTGAGTATGGTTTCAGTGTGTCTGCCCTCTGATGCCCTCTTGCAACAGCTACCATCTTACTTGGTTTTGTCTTACCTTGGGCGTAGGGTATCTCTTCATGGCTGTTCCAGCAAAGCACAGCTGCTGCGCCTTACCTTGGACGAGGGGTATCTCCTTACTGCCGCCCTTTCTGACCTTCAACATGGGATGGCTCCTCTAGGCCCTCCTGCGTCCTCACAGCCACTGCTCCTCAGGTTGCTCCTCCCAGCCACCGCCCCTGACCTTGGACACGGGGTGTCTCCTCCCGGCCGCCACTGACCTCGGACGCGGGGTAGCTCCTCTCGGCCGCTGCCCCTGGCCTTGGCCGCGGGGTAGCTCTTCTCGGCTGCTGCCCCTGACCTCTGATACGGGGTAGCTCCTCTTGGCCGTTCTTGCGCCATCGCAGACTGGCACTCTCGACCGCTGCCCCTGACCTGTGACGTGGGGTAACTCCTCTCGGCCGCACTTAGTGCTTCATGTCGCAGCCGCCCGTGCTTAGTGGGCTGGGTCGCAGCCATAAAGCTTATAAATAAAAATGGACTAGATGGTGAACAATGCTGAATGTTCTTTTTAGAATAAGCCAGCCTCAACAATAAAAAGACATTGTTTTGGACTGAATTGTATCCTCTGAAATTCACATGGTAAAGCCCTAACTCCCAATGTGACTGTATTTAGAGGTGGGTCTTTAAGGAGGTAATTAAGGTCCTAAGAGTGGGCCTTAATCCAGTGTGACCAGTGTCCTCTTAAGAGACACCAGGGATGCGTGTGTACAGAGAAGCCCATGTGGTAAGATAGGAAAAAGGCAGCCATGGCAAGCCAAGGGGAGAGGCCTGAGAGAAACCACATCTGCCAGTGGCTTGATCTTGGACCTTCAACTTCCAGAACTGTGAGAAAATAAATTTCTGTTATTAAAGTCAGTCAGTTCATGGTATTTTGTTACGGCAGCCCTAGCAAACTAATACAGACATAAACCAATTTAAAAATGCATAGATGATTCGAATGGCCATTTCTCCAGAAAAAATCTACAAATGGCCAGTGTGTGTATGAAAAGATTCTCAACATTATTTGTCACTAGGTAAACACCAATCAAAACCTCAGGGAGACACCACTTCATACCCATTGTGTGCTCAGTCATCGTCATGTTTGACTCTTGTGATCCCATAGACTAGCTCATTAGGCTCCTCTCTCCATGGGATTTTCCAGGCAAGAATACTGGAGTGGGTTGCCATTTCCTCCTCCAGGGGATTCTCCCTGATGCAGGGATAGAGGCCTGTCTCCTATCTCGGCAAGCAGGTTGTTTACCATTGCGCCACCAAGGACAGTGACATTCAGGTGGGTGGATTTGCTTGCATCAAATGCATCTGACAGAAGTATATGGATCACAAACTCTGAGCGTGAGCAAGAGGTGACTCTTGAGGGCCCAACTGAGTCATACTTCATTAATCCAAGAGAGTGAGGAAGTGAATGGGTCAGGATCATGGGGAAAGGAAACCCTTCTTGGGTTACTGACCTGATCAGGATGGACCCTTTGTGCTCCTCATACCCATTAGGATAACTATAATTTATAAGACAATGACAAGTATTGAGGATGTGGAGAACTTGACATTGCTGGTGGGAATATAAAATGTTGCAGTTGGGAAAACGTGGCAGTTTCTCAAAAAATTAAATGTGTAGTTAATTTATGACTCAGCACTTTCACTCCCAGATATATAGAGAAATATCTCTCCCAGATATAAAGCAGTATCTCCCCCCGCCAAAAAAAAAGTTGTACACAACTGTGGCTATCAGCATTATTAATAACAGCCACATTAGGGAATTAATTCAAATGCCCATCAACTGATGCATGGATAAGCAAAATGTGGTATATTCACACAAATGAAATATTCAGTTCAGTCACTCAGTCGTGTCCAACTCTTTGCGACCCCATGAACCGCAGCATGCCAGGCCTCCCTGTCCATCACCAACTCCTGGAGTTTACAGCTATAAATCAGAAGGTACTGATTCATGCTATGTGAGTGAAACTTGAAAATATTATGCAGATAGTAAAGGCCACATATTGTATGATTTCATTTATGTTCAGAATAGGCAAATCCATAGAGATAATAGTGGTTGCCCTGGTCTAGGGGGAAAGATGAATTGAGAGTGACTGCAAATGGGTATGTGGTTTCTTTTATTCTGGAATTAGGAATGATGGTTGCACTCTGTGAAAATGCTACAGTATGTTACAAGGAAAATTTTATTATATGTAAGATTTATTTCAATTAGAAAAAAAAAAAAAAAAGAATCAGCTAGAATCAGCGTTCTGGGTGGTGAACTTGAAGTAAAGGACAAGTGAGAGTATACCTTGACTAGTATTGCTAACTTCTGAATAAGACTTTGTTTAGCATGACTGATGCATGCTAAAGTTTGAAAAGCAGAGATCTAGAAAATTTACAAGTAGGAAGGGCCACAAGTCTATGCTAATGTTTTAATAATAAATATTTACATTCTTTACATGTAGCAGGTTAAGCATAATACTGTCTCTGCCACCATCCATACAAACTGGTAATTTTGAGCACCCAGATCTTGGTTTCTATATGCCATTCTTTATTAAGTGGCTCCAAGGCTTTGTGCTATTCTTGCAACTTTACATTGGACATTATTTGTAAAATAAAGAAGTTTAAATATTTCAATTTAAAAAGATGGAAGATGACCTGAAACAAACACAAAAAAAAATCACACAAGTTTCCAAAACTGATGATATGGAACTCCAATTAAGTGTATTTATTTATTATAATCTCCAAAATAATTTCAGTTGGCACAACTGCTTCTTAAAACCACATTACTATCAGGCTCAATTTAATTACAACCAAGCAATTCACAAAGACATTGTAAGCAACAAAACATGCTCAATATTTCTTTGAGAAAGGTGCTTCAGATATGTGTACAGCATGACTGGGCATTACCCAAAACTTTTAGAAGATGATTCTTACATGCCCAAGTTTTGTACCTCTTCTGTTGTGACATCTGTGAAAGGCTAATCCTTCCACACCTCCCGTAAAACCCTTCGTGGTGCAATCTGCCTTTCTCTTAAATTTTAAAGAATATTCTAAGTCATTCCTTAGGAAAGTAAAACTATACACATTTCCAAGGGGGAAAACAAGCTGCTTACTTTTTATATTATACACTTCAATTATGGGTTACTAACACTTTTTAAAAGCTTTGTTACATTTTAAAAAGTACCAGCCAATGAAGACAAAAGTACAAAATATTTATCAGCATGTTAGGTTCTCCTGAAATCACAGTTTTCTGGATAGAACATGCAGCATCACTAAACATTTTTCACTATGTATTACACATAGCTTGGAAAGAATTTTAATATTTTGGCCTGTAATGTCCATGTCTTAAATAGCATTTTGCTTTATTCCTTTAATAGTGCTAAACTTTTTAAAAACTGTACTTATTTTATAGATCTGACTCACTGAATTTTCAACACCATGGGCTCACCTTGGTTATGAAAAATATCTTAACATCTGCAACTTCAGCTGGTTATACTACGGGGAGAGGGATTACCACAACTTTATTATACCTCGTATTAACAATAAACCTTCTCACAGAGAAGAAAATACTTTAAATACCTTAAATCATATTTACAACAATAAAATTCACATTTCATGCTTTAGTGAGACCCTTAAATCATCCACAGGACAGTCCTTTATGGTTTATTGGAATAGAGCCCTTCTGTACATGGACTTCTGCTGTGTGCCACATATAAAGCTCTTGATTTTATGAAAATAGCAAAACTTATGCTGTCCTCCTGTCAAGTAGAAAAACCGAGGGTACATCTTCCCAGCCATCAAGTTGTCACCGAAACGCTATTATCACAGCGAGGTGGCAGCCAAGGCTTCGGACCTCAGGACCCAGAAGGAGCAACTCGTCTATCTGCAAAGTGCTCAGAAGCCCGGGTGTTGTCTAACGTGCGTGACAGGATGAAAAGAGCCCTCTCAGCACTGGCCAAACAGCTCACTGATGTGTCTATTGCACGGGATCTTCGAAGCTTCCAGAAATAGTGCTGTATGTCTTCCCTTCACGACTATATACATTTTTCTGATAAGTTCAGCGTTTCACTGGGAAACGTGACTTGCAGGGAGCTCCCCTTGGGGGCGGGCCCAGCCCTGCAGCTCCCGCCAGCCTCGTCCACCAGTAAGAAGCTCTCCGAGTCCTGCCCCTGTGAGGAGTCTGAGGTCTCCGATATCCGCAGAGTCCTAAGCGACGTGCTGTCTATTTGGGTCAGGCCCACGCCAGGTACACCTGGCAGCAGATTCCTGCCTCCCCCGAAGCCGTTTTCACTGAGTTCCGGCGTGTACAGGAGGGTCTGCGACGTGCTGCTGATCTCCTTCAGCTCCCGGGAGAGGAAGGAGCGGGAGTGGCCGGACACGGCGGAGGACGTCCTTCTGCTGTCTGAACAGTGCGGCCCCGAACGCTCCCTGCGCGACCCGCCGATGCGGCAGAAGAGGCATTTGATCTTCTCTATGGCTTTACTGAGCACTGTCTTCCGCAGGAGGATGTATATCCAGGGGTCCAGGATGGGGTTCACAGAAGCAATGCGGATGGCCTGCAAATCCGGGTTTTTGCTGATGACTGGCTCCAGGTGTGGCCGATATAACTGGTTGACGAACACCCGCACCTGCGAAAAGGAGATGCCCACGTTTAGTGTTTAGCATTCATTCATCAACTGGGAAAATATTTGCATGCAACATCTAACTTAGTAACCTTGTGAGTGCTTAGTCGCTCAGTCTGTCTGACTCTTTGCGACCCCATGGACGGTAGCCCGCCAGCTCCTCTGTCCATGGGATTCTCCAGACAAAGAATACTGGAGTGGGTTGCCACGACCTTCTCCAGGGGATCTTCCCGCCGCAGGGATCTAACCCAGGTCTCCCGCATTGCAGGTGGGTTCTTTACCGACTGAGCCATTAGTAACATTAGCTGCCCTCTTTTCTGTTAATACGTGCCAAGAGGGACTTCCCTGGTGGTTCAGTGGTTAAGACTGGCACTTACAATGAAGGGGGCCTGGGTTCAATCCTTGGATAGGGGAACTAAGACCCCACATGCCTTGGAGCATGGTCAAAAAAATTTAAAAAGTTAAAAAAAGTGCCGAGAAAAGAGCAGCATATATAGAACCAGGAAGACCACCGATTACCATTTATCAAGTTAGTATAACTTTAATATATCAGTAACTACCTTATGAATAGCTTGTCTAGGTCAAAGATGGATAAAAGAATGCAATGTGTGTACAGGTAACACAGGCATAAAGGTTCCTGGAGAAGAATTTTATTAACTTCATTTCTGTGCTTTCTCACAGAATAGTGAGAAACTTTTAAACTTGGAAATTTTAAACCAATATTTGAATCTATAATCATCTAGAATGGCCAGAGAATAGTTTTTATTTTCTCTACATGAAGCTGTTCCCTAGTTATAATAATCTCATGTTATCAACTGTTACTTCAAAAACCTTTTCCATAAACCAATTATGTGTCAATAAATGAATAATAAAAAAAAGAAAAAAAGAAAATCTTTCCCAGTTAGTTTTTTTTTTCCTCTAACTGCATTCCTCACCTAGATTATTGCATCAACCACCAAACTAGCTTTCCCATTTCCACTTCCTGTTCTCTCCAAACCATCCTCCAAACTGCCACCAGAAGATTATTTCTCAAATGCAAATTTGATTATGCTACTCGGCTGCTAAACCTTCAGTGGCTCCCTGCTGCTTCGGAACTATAGTTCTGTTCAACATCTCTCACTCTGAATCCATCCTGAAGCCTCCACTGGAATCCACCCCTCCTTTGTATCTCTGGAGCATTTTAGAATAAACAGCTGGGAGCACTCTGGAGAGACCAGACTCAATGAAGAGAGTATAAATTTGTAAATTTGAGGAAAACTATCATTTTATTCCTTAGTGGAAAAGGCACTTCTTATTTTCTCTCTCTTTTTAAAAATTAAAGTACAATATTATGTAAATGACAGGTATACAGTATAGTGATTCACAATTATTAAAGGTAATACTCCATTTATAGTTATGATATAGTACTGGCTATATTCTCTGTGTTGTACAATATATGCTTGTATCTTATTTAATACCTAGTAGTTTTACCTCTTAATTCCCTACCTCTATATTGTATCCCTCTCTCTCTCCCCACTGGGAACCACTAGTTTGTTGTCTATATACACTTCCATATTTACTCCTAAAGAGTACATCTTAAAAGCTCTCATCATGAGAAAAACATCTTGTAACTAAGTGTGGGGATGGGTGTTAATTAGACTTATCGTAGTGATTATTTTGCAATATATATAAATATCGAATCATTATGCTATGTACTTGAGATAAATATACTGTTATATGTCAATTATATCTAAATAAATATATGTGTATATAAATAAACACACACACAAGATACACACCAAAAAACCCAAAATTTTACTGTTAAAGGATGATGATGCTATCTGAGTCTTACTTCTAATTCCACCAGGATCATTATATAAAAATATCGTAACAATTCATATAAAATTAGCAGTTTTTAAGATAATATAATTATTTGGTAATTATTATTTGCCATTAGTAACTATTTTAGGTCAGGGAGAAGTAAGAGGTGAGTCTCACAGCCAAGAAGGATGCATTAAAAACCATAAAAAGAAGAAAGAACTATAAAAGCATAGCTGGAGCCATTTAACCAAGGACAAATATGTCTAACATTAAGAAGAGTTGATGATACTGCCACTTTGTCATACAGTATGATAATATTTATGGTGTATGAATCACTAACAAAGAATAGGGATATTTTAGAATTATAAAAAACTGGATAAAAGTCTAAAACATGTAAATAATTCTCATTAATCTGCAAAAGTCAACTTAAATGAAACATTTCTAAATGATACTAGATCAGTGGGGTGTAACTATATTTCTACTTCTTCCTATACTGGAATTTAGACCTCAATCAACTACAGGTCTATAATCCTTTATCAAGAAGTTGCTGTTGTTCTGATATTCATTTGTTTTGTTCTCAGTTGCAAAACCTGAACTGACTAGACCATGATGCTATTTACAATTTTATTTATTCCACTTGATGTGAAATATTCCCATGTTTTGCTCCAGAGGTCCCATTCCAGTTTCTGATGGGGATATTACATATATGTAGATTACTAAATTACTTTTCTAACAGCCAAGAAATTCTGAATTTAAAACACACTTGGTCCTAAATATTTTGGATAAGCAATTACATACAGCCCTGTAACTCTCATAGAATAAAATGGTGAAATGGCTCTAAGATGAAATTATTCCCTTGATCTCTGGAAGACAGCTAAATAAAAAGTGTACTAGAATGAACAACAGTATATGATGACTATGCTTTTTTTTTTTTTTTTGCCAAACCACACAGCATGTGAGATCTTAAGTTCTCTGACTAGGGACAGAACTCACACCCCCCTGCAGTGAAGTTCCTATGATGACAACCCTTAAAATATTTTTAGAAACTATGTTTGTATAAATGATTCTACCAAGACAAAGGATGACTGACCTTCTGTCCTTTCAAAAACCAATGGAACAAAGCATCTTGGTTTCTTCCTACCATACTCTTCATTGAGGTTCTCAGCTCTGCCTGGGCACAGAGATTCCCTCAGGTCTACGGACCTCTTCTCAGATGAAGTGTTACTGAAACCAGGAAGTTTTGAGAACCTTACTTAGATCCCCCACCCTGTTGGTGGCTGATTCTGGCCTGGGCCTCAGGTCTCCAAATTACTTTCATGTTTCTTTTTCTGTTTTACCAGGCTAGCTAGCTTTCTGCTTAAGAATCATCTCCTGACAATGGAATTATTGGTAAAATACAAAGCATGAGGTCTATATTTTACTCACATCACCCAGTAGGTTGTTAAGGGTAAAAGAAATGATGGATTTAAATCTGGATTTAGTATCAGGCCCTCCTCTGAGTGTGCTGCT
>SJYQ01005701.1:218279-281860 GCA_006410935.1 Redunca redunca | reverse complement strand
TTCCTTTTTTTTTTTTTTTTTGAGTTAAAAACACTCATACTCTTTTCGTTTGTCTGTTTAAACATTATCAACCTATTTCAGATTTCAGATAGTTAAAAATAACTCACACTTTAAAAATGTATACTATCATCCCATTGCAGAAGAGTTTGAATACATCTCTTCTGGCTCAAATGCATTCCCTTGTGACTCAGCTGGTAAAGAATTTGCCTGCAACTTGGGAGACCTGGGTTCGATCCCTGGGTTGGAAAGATCCCCTGGAGAAGGGAAAGGTTCCCCACTCGAGTATTCTGGCCTGGGGAATCCTAGTCCATGGGATTGCAAACAGTCGGACACGACTGAGCGACTTTCACTTTCTTAGGCATTTGAATTCTTTTTTCTTAGTTAAAACAACTCACACTTTTAAAATATATAGTATCAATCCCATTTCAGAAGAGCTTGAATACTCTTTTTTTTAACTTGAATTTTTTTCTTTTCTTTTTTTTTTTTTTTCACGCAGTCCAGCAGTTAACATTTCGCCTTCCAGGACAGGGAGGACAGGTTTGATCCCTGGTCGGGAAGCTGAGATCCTACATGCCTGGGGGTCAAAAACTCAAAACGTAAAGCGGAAGCAGTATCGTCGCACATTCGGTAACATGCCCTCAGCTGCTCAGTCGTGTCCGACTCTTTGCAACCCGGGGCCCGGAGCCCACCAGGCTCCTCTGTAACCATGGGATTCTCCAGGCAAGAACACTGCGCTGGGTTGCCATGCCCTCCTCCAGGGGATCTTCCCGACCCAGGGATCCAACCCAGGTCTGGCAGAGTCTTTACCATCTGAGCCCCCAGGGAAGTCCAAGAGGCATGATCAGTGACTGAGAAAGATCCCTTTACTATTAACGGATTCTGGAAAACTGCCCGGAAGAGACGCAGGGACAGACAGAGAAGATGACCCATTGCACACAGCCCTGTCTTACCAAGAGGGTTCCAGACGTAACATGGCCTCTCTTTCCTCGTATTTCCTGTAAGAAATAAAACGGTGTATACGAACATGGGCAGCAGAAATGGAACTATTGATAATGCAGTAAGTAATGTAATATTAATGCAGTAAGTAATAGAACGGCTCAGTGGTAACAAAAAATAAATAAATAAAGAACCGGCCTGCAATGCAGGAGATGTGGGTTCAGTCCCTGGGTGGGGAAGATCCCCTGGAGGAGGGCACGGCAACCCACTCCAGTCTTCTTGCCTGGAGAATCCCGTGGACGGAGGAGCCCGGTGGGCTCCATGGGGTCGCAAAGAGTCAGACACGACTGAGCACGCAGGCATCCTCTGAGGCCAGTCAGCTTAGGGCCCTGAGTATCCTCAAGAGTTTCAACAACAAGACGGAAAATTTTGAGTCTGCCCATAGCCTGCGAAAATTACAAAAAACCCAGAAGGGACGGCTCTTCCTGGAATTTCCTCGCAATCAACTAGTTAAGACTGTGTGCTTCCAGGGCAAAGGGCGTGGGCTCAAGGTCTGGTCGGAGGAGGTGACATCCTGCATATGCTGGCCAGTGTGGTCAAAACCACAGCAACAAAAAAAAGCAAACGGGCTTCCCTGGAGGCTCAGCGGTCAAGAATCCACCTGCCGACGCAGGGCACGCTGGTTCCATCCCTGGGTTGGGAAGATCCCTCTCGCCAATGAACAGTGAGGCCCGTCAGTCCCAAATACTGAAGTCCGTGAGCCTTAGAGCCTGTGATCCAGGATACAGCAAAGAAGACACGCCACGGCCATAAGTGGTAAATCAGCTAATCTGGAAACAAAACAGAGAACCAAAGCGGTGCTCTTCCCTACGGAAGAAGCTTTGCAGACACCAGACACCGTCCCCAGAATGCAGAACGCGGACTTCGTTAGGTGTAGCTTAGGACAGAGGGGGTGATTGCTTTGGGGGCCCCCAAACAGACCGTGTTTTCTCCCTAGCGGTGGAAGTTCCCGAGGCATGCTGGACTCAGGCGTGGCTGCTGGAAGCCTGGTTCGGTCCAGATGGACCTTGCGGCCCACATACGGAGCCAGGAAGCAAGGCTTTCCCTGGTGGCTCAGTAGTTAAAGAACCCACCTGGCGATGAGGAGACACAGGTTCGATCCCTGGGTCAGGAAGGTCCCCTGGAGGAGGAAATGACAACCCTCTGGTGTCTTCTCATCTGGAGAAGTCCACGAGGTCGCAGGCGTCGGACCTGACTCAGGGACTAAACAACAGCCGGCTAAACCCTGTTTCCCCGGAAGGTTTTGAAGTCCTCGGATCTCGCCCACGTGGTGGTTTACTGATCCTGTTTGCACAAACCCGAGATGAAGCGGATGTTCCGGTACAACGGCAGGTGGAGGCTTGTTCAGTTTGACGAGGCCCCGAATGGCCTCGAGGTAGGTCCTTGGATCAGATGGGGCCAGTGTGCAAACAACTTGGGTGCCCACTGGTCCTGCCCGAGTCTCTGTGACCCCACGGACTGCAGCCCACCAGGCTCCTCTGTCCCTGGGATTCTCCAGGCAAGAATAAATACCGCATGGGGTGGCCGTGCCTTCCTCCAGGGGCTCGTCCCGACCCAGGGATTGAATCCAGGACTCCTGCGTCTCTTGCCCTGCACGCAGGTTGGTGACCACTGAACCACCTGGCAAGCCTGTCCAAGCAATGTCCTTGGGGCTGGACTGCGGCAGGTAGGCTGGAGTGGGTACGTCCTGGTTGGAACTCTCTTTCAGCTTGACCAGGAAAAAGTAAACCAGCTGGTTTGGGGTTTCTGCCTTTTGTCTCTGAGTCCTGATGTGACTTGAGAAAAAAAAAGAATGTAAGGGCTTTCCCGATCGCCAAGTGGTAAAGAATCCACCTGCCAGAGAGGGAGACACAGGTTCGATCTCTGGTCCGGGAAGATCCCAGGTGCCTCGGAGCAGCAACTGACTGAGCTGGTGCTCTCGAGGCCACGAGCTGCGGCTGCAGAAGTCTGGAGCCCGAGCTCGGCAAGAAGAGAAACCATTGCAGAGAGAGAAGCCCGCAGATCACAGCTAGAGAGCAGCCCCTGCTCACTGCCACTGGAGAAAACTCCTTGAGCAGTGATGAAGACCCAGCAAAGTCCAGACTCAATCAATAAATAACATTTTCAAAAATTAAAAAAAAATACAAAGACATTCCCCCACACCATCCAGTGGTCCAATGGTTAGGATTCCATGCTGTTAATTCTGGGTCCAGTTTCAATCCCTGGTCAGGGACCAAAGATCCTGCAAGCCTTGAGGTGTGAGGAAAAAAAGAAATAAAAAGAGAGGGAAAAAAAAAAAAGTAGAACATGTGTTTATCAAGAACGTGCTGATTAATATTTTGGGCTTTTCTGCCAAGCTGGTCTCGTTGCTGCCACTTCTTTCTGCCACTTCTTTCCCCCGACCATCCAGATGGCTGAGCTTGTCCGTCAATAAAACTGGATTTCCAAAGCCAGGCTGAGTTTATGGAAGGCACCAGAGATTTCTGATCCCCGACATACAGGAAGCAGGATAAAGGAAAATGCAAAATGCAGTGATAAGAAACCGATACGACGTGATCTCTAATATATATTTTTTATTTTTAATTCTGGTGAAAGTGAAAGTCGCTCAGTCGTGTCCGACTCTTTGCAACCCCTTGGACCATACATAGGTTCATGGAATTCTCCAGGCCACAACACTTCAGTGGGTAGCCTTTCTCTTCTCCAGGGAAGCCTTCCCAATCCAGAGATTGAACCCAGGTCTCCCGCATTGCAGTGGATTCTTTAGCTGCTGAGCCACCAGGGAAGCCCAAGGATACTGGAGTAGGTAGCCTATCCCTTCTCCCGGGCATCTTCCCACCCCAGGGATGGAACTCAGGTCTCCTGCATTGCAGGCGGATTCTTTACCAGCTGAGCCATCAGGGAAGCCCCGATTGCCTTTTAATTGTGGTAAACACACATTAATTAAAAATTAAAAAGATCTGTATGGAAGGTCATGTCATATCAATATGAAATTCCTTCCCAGATGGCTCAATGGTAAAGAGCCCGCCTGCCAATCCAGGAGACCTGAGTTCGATCCCTAGGTCGGGAAGATCCCCTGGAGGAGGAAACGACAACCCACTCCAGTATTCTCGCCTGGAGAATCCCATGGACAGAGAAGCCTGGCGGGGCTACAGTCCCTGAAATTGCAAAAGAGTCAGACAGGATTTGGCAACTAAACAGCAACAGACAGACATCACAGAATTTCCCGTCTCCATCACTACGTGCAGAGCGCGGTGGCAGTGAGCAGAGTTACACATCCTTGTACGGCCGTCCCGCTGCCCACGTTCGGAACTGGTTCATCTCCACAGACCGAGACTCCGTCCCCATTAAGCACTCTCCTGCCCACCCCGCTCCCCCAGCCCATGGAGCCCACCCTCCTGTTCCCTGTCTCCATGAATCGGACGAGTCTGTGCTGCTTACACCCGTGAACCGTACAATCTTTGTCCTTTCCTGTCCGGCGTATCTCACATAGCGAAATGTCCTCACGGTTCGCACACACTGTAGCCTGCGTCAGAATTCCCCGACGTGGCTAAATGATATTCCGTTGTGTGGATGGACCACGTCATCTATATATGCAATATTTTGTTTTTGCTTAGTTGCTCAGTCGTGTCCAACACTTTGTGGCCCCGTGGGGGCCGTAGCCTGCTAAGCTCCTCTGTCCATGGGATGCTCCAGGCAAGAATCCTGGAGTGGGTTGCCATTGCCTTCTCCAGGGCATCTTCCACAGCCAGGGATCAAACCTGGGTCTCCGGCATTGGCAGGTGGGTTCTTTACCACTGGGCTACAAGGGAAGCCTGTATATCCAGTATTTTTGTTTTTTAATGAAAAAGGTTACATGGAAACTTACATTACTATATGTAACATAGATAGCCAACAGGAATTTGCTGTATGGCTCAGGAAACTCAAACAGGGGCTCTGTGTCAACCTGGAGGGCTGGGATGGGGAGGGAGATGGGAGGGAGTTTGAAAAGGGAGGGGATACCTTGCAATGTGTAGGTGAATACATTCCGGAGATAATACCAGGGTCAAAGTTATTCAGCAACTAGCCCTTAATTGTTCTGAACACACGAGAAAGCAGTGGGGCCTATGTGAGGCTTCTGCGCACTGACTCACGCTATCGCCGGCGACGCAAGCGTACTGCAACACATAACGCGTCTCAAACTGTCCCTTTGCACAGGGCAGACTCTCACAATGTTATCTGCTGCTTATATCTCCATTAAAATGCAAAGACACAGAAAAAGAGAAAGGAAGCCCTTCAGTGAAGTAGTACCTACCATCCAGCCTTTGGTGTTCTTCCAGGGAAGATGGAACTGCAAGCCCCTGGCTTTCTGGCCACCCTCCACACCCCGGGCAGCACGCCTGGCTTCTCCACTACGCTCCAGGCTCCGTTCCCAGACCCACTTCGGTTTTGAATCTCAGCATCTCTTCAATGCCCAGTCCCCCATGCTCCGAAATCTCTTAGCATCTGGGAGATCTACTCTGCAGAGCATTCCTCTGTTTGCGACCCCGTGGCCTGTAGCCCACCAGGCTCCTCTGACCATGGAATTCTCCAGCCAACGATACTGGAGTGGTTTGCCATGCCCTCCTCCAGGGGATCTTCCCGACCCAGGGATCGAACGAGGTCTGGCAGAGACCAGGTGTGAGGTCTGGCTGAGACTCAGCCCCCAGGGAAGCCCTCTCTTGCTATTTAACTCTGCAGTCTTCCAGAAACCCCACCCCGAGGCAACATCTGACATGGACATCTTTGTTTTCTTTCTTTCTTTCTTTTTTTAGGAAAATTTGCCTAAGTACAGCCACACTCTGGAGGGGTGCCAGGAGGCCACGTGTGGGCTGAGGGTCACCAGCCAGGCTGGCTGCTGCTTGGAGAACAAATCAAGAAAAGCGGGTTACCTGCAGGGCAGTCTTGGGGCCCGGGCAGCCGAGGTCAGCAGGCAGCGGGAGATGTGGTCTCAGGCTCTGACCCCGGGAGGTCCGTGTGGTCCGCGCATGTGCGGCTGATTCACTCTCCGCAGGAACAGCTGTCCCGCCTGAACCAAGTTAGGTTGTGCTGGGACTCAGCAAACCTGACACTCTGCAAAATAGCACAGACGCTCATCTGTAGGAGAGGGCCTGTAGTCCATCCTATTTTTTTTTTTTTGCCTGTCGAACATATCTTCTGTGCTCCTTGAGAAGATGGTAACGCTTGCCAAGGGATCTCCGACAGCGGCAAACACTGAGCCTTTTCATTCGCAAGCAGGGCTGGACCGTGTCCGGCACATCCCGTTTGTGACGCCTCCCAAAGCAGGGAGGTGGTTGCCTTGAGAATGCCCCCTTGCACAAGTCCTGAAATGTCCTGTGTTTTCCCCCTTCTCTCGCCTCTGCTCCCGAAATGGAAACACAGAGGACGGCTCTGAGGAGGCTTTAACTCCTTTTGTGTCTGCAAACAACAGCTTGATCACCTGAAACGGAAACGTTGTTGCTGAGCGCGGAAACACCCTGGGATTCTGGGCCTCAGGACGAGAGGATCACAATTCCGGGGGGCAGTGACCAGGCATGATCGCTCAGAGCTTTGGTGTGTCAAAGGTTTATTCAAGTATACAAGAGACAGACAAAGCTTCTGACACAGACATCAGAAGGGGGCAGAAAGAGTGCCCCCTACCCTTTGCTGGCTAAGGAAATAGCAACCCACTCCAGTGTTCTTGCCTGGAGAATCCCAGGGACGGGGGAGCCTGGTGGGCTGCAGTCCATGGGGTCGCTGAGGGTCGGACACAACTAAGCGACTTCCCTTTCACTTTTCCCTTTCATGCACTGGAGAAGGAAATAGCAACCCACTCCAGTGTTCTTGCCTGGAGAATCCCAGGGACGGGGGAGCCTGGAGGGCTGCCGTCTATGGGGTCGCACAGAGTCAGACCCGACTGAAGCAACTTAGCAGCAGCAGCCAGCCATTCTATGTCTCTTACAAAGCTATTAATCAGATAAGAGAGACACCTCAAAGCTGAAGAGGAGTTTCCCCAGACCCCTCTCCCACAATAAGCATTTTTGAGACAGCTTACCACAGGGTGTGTTATCCCTTAGCCACAAAACAATTGACGCCAATACTGGTTTGTTGAGCTTTCATCAGCCCAAGGTTTGAGAAAAGAAAAAAAAAAAGTTAGTCTTAGGTGGAACCGTTTTAAAGAAAGGCAGATCTCAAAGCAAACACATAGTTTCATTCACGTAGCTTAAGAAAAACATTTCCATAAGAAAATGCATTGGTGAGCTCAAGGTTTGAGAAAAGTTAAGCTCAGGTGGAACCAGCTGTCATCACTGCCACACAGAATTTGAAGAGAGCCTTCCTTTTAATTTTGTATAGAGAAGGAAAAAAAAAAATCTTGACACTTGTCTCCTCCTGCTGCTTAAGGGAGAGAGAAAAAGCGTTTGACACTTGCAGCCTCTTTCGTCCCTTTGGGGACCCCTGGCCTGTTACCCTCTCAATAGCAGGACCGTCTGTGGAAACTCCTTTTCAGCGTCATGCTTTTTTTTTTTTTTTTTCTTTTCTGTTGGGCAGGGGAAACATTTTTCCATACGGTGGCAGAACATACATTTCTTCTTCTTTTTTAAAACAATTTTTATTGGAGTAGAGTTGATCAGCCCTGGGATTTCTTTGGAGGGAGTGATGCTGAAGCTGGAACTCCAGTCCTTTGGCCACCTCATGCGAAGAGTTGACTCACTGGAAAAGACCCTGATGCTGGGAGGGATTGGGGGCAGGAGGAGAAGGGGACGACAGAGGATGAGATGGCTGGATGGCATCACTGACTCGATTGACGTGAGTTTAAGTGAACTCCGGGACTTGGTGATGGACAGGGAGGCCTGGCGTGCTGCGATTCATGGGGTCGCAAAGAGTCAGACACGACTGAGCGACTGAACTGAACTGAACTGCACTAAGGGCTGCTTTACAATGCTGGGTTAGTGTCTGCTGTAGGCAAAGGGAATCAGTTGCTTTACGCAAAGTGAATCAGTTACTTTACGGCAAAGTGAATCAGTTACTGTGTTGCTCAGTCGGGCCCAACTCTTAGCGACCCCATGGACTGCAGCCCGTCAGGCTCCTCTGTCCATGCGGATTCTCCAGGCAAGAAGACTGGAGTGGGTGGCCCTTCCCTTCTCCAGGGGATCTTCCCGACCCAGGGATTGAACCCGCCTCTCTTACGTCTCCTGACTTGGCGGGCAGGTTCTTTTCCACGAATGCCGCCTGGGAAGCCCCATGTGACTGCTATCACACCCCAGAACGGGTGAAAACTGGGAAGGCTGCGGATTGGAATTCCTTATAGCTGGTTGGTCTGCTTTGGATGCAGGTTTTTGGAACCAAAAAAAAGAAAAAACCACAATCTGGAAAATGTGCGGTCACAAGAATGGACGTGCCCTGGGTTGCTCATTCAAAGCCGTGGATCAGCCCTTTTCCTGTACTTTCTGGAAGGTGCCGGCAGAGAGTTTAGGCAGAAATAGATGGCGACTGCCACCTGGCTGCCAAGTGCAGTAAAATGCGTGTTAAATTTAGAGAGAGGAACACGCAGGATGCTGCAAGCAAAATCTCTTGTGCTGTGGGCTGTCTTCTCACTCTGCTGATTGCGCACGTACCAGGTTTTAATTCCGATGGGGTAAACGTTACCTGTTTTCCCTTTCTTCTGCTGTTTGCACTTTCAAAGTCATAGTTCATCTCAGTCGCTCAGTCGAGTCTGACTCTTTGCCATCCCGTGGACTGCAGCACGCCAGGCCCCCTTGTCCATCACCGACTCCCAGTGTTTACTCAAACTCATGTCTGTTGAGTCAGTGATGCCATCCAACCATCTCATCCTCTGTCGGCCCCTTCTCCTGCTGCCTTCAATCTTTCCCAGCATCAGGGTCTTTTCCAACAAGTCGATTCTTCACATCAGGGGGCCAAAGGATTGGAGTTTGAGCTTCTCCATCAGTCCTTCCCATGAATATTCAGGACTGATATCATAGCTAAGGAGTCACCAAATCCAGACTCATGAAGATTTAATCCTCCGTTTTCTTGTAAGAGTTTTATATATTGAAGGCCACTGTTTATGGTCTTTGTTCCATTTGTAGTTAATTCAGAGATGTATCCATATAGTGGAATATGTGGTGTGGTCTTCAGTCGCTCAGTCGTGTCCAACTCTTTGTGACCCCATGGACTGCAGCCTCCCAGGCTCCTCTGTCCATGGGGTTCTCCAGGCAAGAAGACTGGAGTGGGTTGCTGTGTCCATCTCCAGGGGATCTTCCCGACCCAGGGATCGAACCCACGTCTCTTGCATTGGCAGGAAGATTCTTTACCACTGAGCCCCCTGGGAGGTTTTTTGTTATGTGTATTTCTCAGTAAAAAAAAAAAAAATGAAAAAAAAAAAGCTGAGGATAAAAATATGTATTTTAGAGGAGATAAAAATAGAGTTTGCAACCTGCCCCAAATTCTATTTCTAGTACATGGTGTGACCCATGGCAGTGCTTAACCTGAGCTTGTCCACTTAACCTCCCTGGGGAGAACAGATGTTGAATTTGACCCCCTCCTTTTATAAACATACGGCTTCCCCGGTGGCTCAGATGCTAAAGAATCTGCCTTCAGTGCAGGAGAACTGGGTTCAATCCCTGGGTCGGGAAGATCCCCTGGAGAAGGAAATGGCGACCCACTCCAGTATTCTTGCCTGGAGAATCCCATGGACAGAAGAGCCTGGCGGGCTACAGTCCATGGGGTTGCAAAGAGTCAGACACAGCTGAATGACTAACACTTTCATTTTTACTTTTTAAAATAAACATGTCAGGACATCTTTCCCAGTGTGAGTGAGTGTGTGAGTGTGAAAGTCGGTCAGTCCTGTCTGAGTCTTGGCAACTCCATGGACTGTCCATGGAATTCTCCAGGACAGAATACTGGAGTGGGTAGCCTTTCCCTTCTGCAGGGGATCTTCCCAACCCAGGGTTGGAACCCAGGTCTCCCGCATTGCAGGCAGATTCTTTACCAGCTGAGCCACACGGGAAAGCCCATCTTTCCCAGGAAGGGACTCAAATCTAATCTTCATCACCAGACACGTTTCTCCCTAACAGTTGAAAAACAAAACATCAATATTAAAATAAAAGGAACTTCTACCTCAGGGTCAAAAATACAGAAGGCTGAAGGCTCTATTTACGATAGCTAGGGCATGGAAGCAACCTAGATGTCCATCGAAAAGTGAATGGATAAAGAAGCTGTGGTACATATATGTGGTGGAATATTACTCAGCCACGAACAGGGACGCATTTGAGTCAGTCCTAATGAGATGGATGAACCTAGAGCCTGTTATATAGAGTAAAGTAAGTCAGAAAGAGAAAGAAAATTATCATAAACTAATGCATATCTACGGCATATATATTTATATATATGTATATATGTATAAAGCTGGTACTGATGAACTTATTTGCAGGGTAGCAATGGAGATGCAGACACAGAGAACAGACTTAGGGCCACCGTGGGTGGCGCTGGGGAGAAGGAGAGGGTGGGAGGTACGGAGAGAGTCACATGGAACATACGTCACTATATGTAACATAGACAGCCAATGGGAATTTGCTGTCTGACTCAGGGAACTCAAAGCCCAGCTCTGGGACAACCTAGAGGGGTGGGATGGGGATGGAGGTGGGAGGGGGGGTTCAAGTGGGAGGGGACCTCGGTAAACTTAAGGCTGATTCGTGTGGATGTCTGGTAGAAACCAGTGCAACTGTAAAGCAGTTATCTTTCAATTAAAAATAAGTAGATTTTAAAGAAAATACAGAAGAATGAAGGAACAGACCCTGTATGAAAAGCGGGGTGATTCAGCGCATCAAGACTTTCAGAGCACTCTCACACGAGCGTCTCTTCTTTTCCTAACCGCTGGCTTCTCACCAGCATCAGTTCGGTTCAGTCGCTCAGTTGTATCTGACTCTTTGCGACCCCGTGGACCCCAGCATGCCAGGACTCCCTGTCCATCACCAACTCCCGGAGGTTGCTCAAACTCTGTCTGTTGAGTCGGCGATGCCATCCAACCATCTCATCCTCTGTCTCACCAACATAGTAAGACTTTAAGCAAGGGTGGAGATGCCCAGGAATAAGTGCATTTCTAGAGGGATGCGTGGCTGAATCTGGCAGAAAGGGTGTCTGGGTGCCAGGAACCCACCACCTACGTATGCAGCCCAGGGCACTCAGCGTCCACAGAGCCGTGAAAGGTCCGTAAGATGCTTGCAGACCGGAAGAGGCTGAAGCTCTCCTTATTACACGTCTGCGCTCTCCTCCCTACTTTGAACGTCTGGCTGGAGTCCTTGCTTAAGTTTTATAAAAAAAAAAAAAAAAAAAATTCAGCTTTCTGAATTCCCCTCTGCTATCTGTGTATGTTTGGTACCACGCAAAGGGCTTCCCTGGTGGCTCACTGGGAAAGAATCCGCCCACAGTGAAAGAGACACAGGTTTGATCCCTGGGTCAGGAAGATTCCCCTCGAGGAGGAAATGGCAACCCACTCTGGTATTCTTGCCTGGAGAATCCCTATGGACGCAGGACCCCAGCGGGCTACAGTCCATGGGGTCGCAAAGAGTCAGACATGACTACTAAATAGCAAATACCACTTGAACGTCACCGATGCCTGATTCCTTCCGTAAATAACTATGTTCGGCGCAGTCGCCACAGGTCATGTTTAGATATAAAAATAATTGGCGGATTTGAGCAAAGCCCAGCCTGGGCACTTAAGACGTGTTTAATTATAATCATGAGGACGGGAGCTCGGGGCCGAGAGAGAAATTTGGACTTTCAGGAGCGGCATTCACAAATGCAAGGAGCCTGGGGGAAACAGCTCATCTCAAGTGAGTAAAACAGTTTAACTTTGTGATAATTTAGCTTGGGGGAGGCTCATATTTTTATCTGGTCAAGGGAGAGGGAAGAGACTTGAGTGTTAGTTCCATCACATTCTCTGTCTCTCCCTCTCCGATTCTGTCTCTCTCTCTCTCAGTCTCTCTCTGTCTTTCTCCACCTCTCTCTCTCCATCCCACTCTGCCCTTCACATTATTTCCAGTTTTAAATGCGTGTACACACGGGATCATCAATATATACTACTTTTCTGGCTTCTTTCACCCAGCGTGTTTATCTTTCAATCCATCAATATTGTTATCTCTGTGAATGGTTTGCTCCTTAAAGAAAAAAAAGATAATCTCTGAGTACTACGTATTCTAAGAATTTCTGGCCTCACCAGAGTGGATTGAGTCATATTCACCTGTGGGTAGACATGGGGTGTCCAGTCTTATCTTTCTGTAGTGGAGTTGACGTGTTTAGTAATTTTTTCAGGGGTGCTGTTAATGAAGGAGGTGACTCTGGCCACCTCTTTAAAGACTGCTGAAAGAGAATGACGGTTTTGTGAGACTGTATTTGTGTGATGGGTCAGGCTGCTTGCGGCTTCTTGGTGGCTCAGAATCTACCTGCGGGAGACCTGGGTTCGATCCCTGGGTTGGGGAAGGTCCCCTGGAGGAGGGCATGGCAACCCACTCCAGTATTCTTGCCTGGAGAATCCCATGGACAGAGGACTCTGGCCAGCTTCAGTCCATGGGGTCGCAGAGACTCAGACACGACTGAGAGATGGACACTTTCAGCTTGTCAGCTTCATGCATTATAGATCTGAAGTCCAATTGCCTCTTGCCCATGTACCTACCTTTAATAACATTCTATGTTAAAATTAGAAAAAAATAGCAGGCTGTGGGGGTGGGGTGGGGTGAGGAATACAGGCTTAGCTGCAGCAGCTTCTCGGTAGACAGGCTCTTCTTGATATTTCTTAAAATCTGCAGTTGATAAGCACAGTATTTTGAGGCAGTAGGCGTTCCCTTAAATTGTGAAGACAACTTTCTTCCTTAAATTAATTGTGAAGACAACTTTCTTCCTTATGTAGGAGTACCCACATAAGTACTCCTATTTAACAAAAAGATTTTGTTCCTCGCCTGTTAGGAAGGACTTTGCAGTGTTGCCTATGACCACCTATTGTAATTTTTTAAAATTACTTATTTATTTTCAATACACTGGGTCTTTGATGCTCTTCAGTTCAGTTGCTCATTCGTGTCCGACTCTCTGCGACCCCATGGACTGCAGCACGCCAGGCCTCCCTGTCCATCACCAACTCCCAGAGCTTGCTCAAACTGATGTCCATTGAGTCGGTGATGCCACCTAACCATCTCATCCTCTGCCGTCCCCTTCTCCTCCTGCCCTCAATCTTTCCCAGCATCAGGGTCTTTTCCAACGAGTCAGCTGTTTGGATCAGGTGGCCAAAGGATTGGAGTTTCAGCTTCAGCATCAGCCCTTCCAATGGATATTCAGGACTGATCTCCTTTAAAATGGACTGGTTGGATCTTCTTGCAGTCCAAGGGACTCTCAACGGTCTTCTCCAACACCAGAGTTCAAAACCATCAATCCTTCGGAGACCCTTACTGGAGGTCAAAGATGGCAAGATGGCCCTAGGAACTGGACACAAGCACACAGACACACGCAGGATTGACCCAGACACCTGACACTGCACGCTGATCTTCAATTTACTAGCCTCGTGAAAAGTCTTTTAAACCCTGTGATTCCCCAGGCCCCTCTCCCGTAAAACAGAACAGCTGTCATTAACCCCTCGAGGTGAGCCGGGTAAGGTATTTTGAGGACCCAGTGGGAAGCCGTGTGTAGCGATGCCTTGGGGTTGAGAAAACCCTATAAACTGTTTGGCGCAGTCATTAATCTCTACTACCTGTCATTTGGTCTGTGGGGTGGCTGCTCAGCTGCCAGAACCCGGTTGAAGTGGGGAATTTAAAGCATCCCAAGGCAAGGGGATACCAGGCTGTATCACTCTTAGGACTCTCATAAAACGGCCCTAATTACAGCTGCCCCACACGCTGGTCTGTGGGGAATGAGTCTGGCCACCATAACCCCAGGTCTACACTGTTGGTCCTTGCGCTTTTCAAGGCAAGAGGCGTGGGTTGTCCACCATGCCCGACCATCTTCCATCCTTCCTAGAGGAGCACACAGTAGGTCTCACGCAAACACTTCCTGGACGGTTGCCTGCTAGTGGGTGACCTTTATTTTAGAGGCTGCAGACTGAAGGGTTTTATTGCTCGTGTTACTTGAGAAAGTTCTTTTATTAACATTCTTGTCTAGGAACCACAGGGTGTCTTTCTCATCTTTTTATTGTGTGATATTCAGAAGGTGGCTGAGCCCCGGAGGAAGTCGTTACATTAACTGGTGAAGGGTATTTAGAATGGAACCGAAGATTTAAGTTAGAGGGCTTCCCTGCTGTGGTGTTGGAGGAGACTCTTGAGTCCCTTGGACTGCAAGGAGATCCAACCAGTCCATCCTAAAGGAGATCACTCCTGAGTGTTCGTTGGAAGTACAGATGTTGAAGCTGAAACTCCAGTACTTTGGCCACCTGATGGGAAGAGCTGACTCATTTGAAAAGATCCTGATGCTTGGAAAGACTGAAGGCAGGAGGGGAAGGGGACGACAGAGGATGAGATGGTTGGATGGCATCACTGACTCAATGGACATGAGTCTGAGTAAGCTCTCGGAGTTGGTGATGGACAGGGAGGCCTGGCGTGCTGCAGTCCATGGGGTCGCAGAGTGGGACACGACTGAGCGACTGAACTGAACTGAACTGTGGCTCGGATAAAGAATCTGCCTGCAACACGGGAGACCTGGGTCCTATCGTTGGGTCGGGAAGATCCCCTGAAGAAGGACATTGCCACCCACATAAGTACTCCTGCCTGGAGAATCCCATGGACAGAGAGTGCTGGTGGGCTACAGTCAATGGGGTCGCAAAGAGTCAGGCACGACTGACCAACTGTGCACACGTAGTTAAATTAGACCTGAATCTTCGTGCCCATGTCCTCCCCCTTGCCCTGAAACCTATAATTTAGAGTTGCAAATGAAAACCAGAAAGAAGCTAGGCTACTTTAAAAAGAAACACCTCATCTACACTCCTCAGGACACTGCAATAGAATATGGTCTAATGAAAGTATATCTTTACTTCATTGTTCAGCTCAGTTCAGTTCAGTTCAGTCGCTCAGTCGTGTCCAACTCTTTGCAACCCCATGAATCGCAGCACGCCAGGCCTCTCTGTCCATCACCAACTCCCGGAGTTCACCCAAACCCACATCCATCGAGTCGGTGATGCCATCCAGCCATCTCATCCTCTGTGGTCCCCTTCTCCTCCTGCCCCCAGTCATTTGGGGAAAAAAAGATGTAGGGCTTAGAATGTCGAAAGAAAAATCAGTCACATGAAAAATACAGTTCCTGGGTTAGATGCATAAGAGGACGCAACCCCTTCTTCCAACAACCCAGGAGCTGCTGAGTCGCTTCAGTCGTGTCCGACTCTGTGCGACCCCAGAGACGGCAGCCCAGCAGGCTCCCCCATCCCTGGGATTCTCCAGGCAAGAACACTGGAGTGGGTTGCCGTTTCCTTCTCCAGTGCATGAAAGTGAAAATCGAAAGGGAAGTCACTCAGTCGTGTCCGACTCTTCGCAGCCCCATGGACTGCAGCCCACCAGGCTCCTCCGTCCATGGGATTTCCCAGGCAAGGGTACTGGAGTGGGGTCCCATCGCCTTCTCTAGCCCAGGAGAGTGTGGCCTAATTGAACATTGCTTTTCATTCTCAAGGGTCTCACGACTCTAGAAGACAAGTAATGCAATCCTTAAAAATGCGTATCCGACGTTGAATTGTAGTCCTTCACCTTGATTGATGAGTGCCCTCAGAATGAAGGGTTTTTGTTGCTGGGCCTACAGAAAGAGTGGGAACTGTGCCGTCGCAATGCCCCGCAAACGAAGGGACGTCGCCGTGTTCTGTCTGCACCGACATCACTTGTGGGCGACTCATGTAAAGAAGGCAGTGGCTGTTTTTCTTCCATCACCAAGTCACGTGAGACTCTCTGCGACCCCAAGGACCGCAGCTCGCCTGGCCTCCCTGTCCATCACCATCTCCCGGCGTTTACTCAAACTCATGTCCGTCAAGTCCGCGATGCCATCCAACCATCTCATCCTCTTTCGTCCCCTTCTCCTCACGTCGTCAATCTTTCCCAGCATCAGGGTCTTTTCAGTAGGTCGCTGTGAAAAAGACGAAACAGGCTCCTTCGCGCTTTGGAGCAGAACCGCCTCGTTATAAGAAAAATAACCGCTTTGCAGAAGCTCATTGTTCATTTGCTTCTTTCCTAGGTAACAGGAAGAAGCCATGAGACAGCCGTTCTGTGGCTGGTAAGCAGGAAAACTTACAAACCTTTGTTATTCTCTGTCTCGAGAGAGAAGGGTGCTTTGGCCAAGTCTTCCTCGATCCTGAGGATGTTTCGTCTGTTTACATGTGATAAGCACACTGGGGAGAGTGGGGGGTGCTGTGGGGTTGGCGGAGTCAAATAGAAGGGTTTTCTAAGGGGCTGGACTGGTGGCTTAATCGGTAGAATATCCACCTGCCAATGCAAGAGATGTGGGCTTGGTCCCTGGAGAGGGAAACGGCACCCCACCAGTATTAAAGTTAAGTCGCTCAGTCGTGTCCGACTCTCTGCAACCCCATGGACTGTAGCCCACCAGGCTCCTCTGTCCCTGGGATTCTCCAGGCAAGAATACTGGACTGGGTTGCCATTTCCTTCTCCGGGGGAGCTTCCTGACCCAGGGATCGAACCTGCGTCTCCTGCATTGCAGGCAGACACTTTACCGTCTGAGCCATCAAGGAAGCTCCAGTGTTCTTGCCTGAGAAATCACAGGGACAGAGGAGCCTGGTGGGCTACACTCCATGGGGGTCGCAAAGGGCTGGACGCAACTTAGCAACTAAACCACCAGCACCATCGTGCTAACTTAGTAGGAATTGCATCGTGTTTGTGAATTCGCGGGGTGAGAGGCAAGACCTTTTAGAGGTGGAAACAGCACAACATCAAATGTTGTGGACCACTGTTAAGGATTTTTAAGGAGGGTCGTCTGTGGTCCGGGGCTTCCCGGGACCTTTACTCGTGGTAAAGAACCTGTCTGCCAATGCAAGATTTGTAAGAAACACAAGTTCTATCCCTGGGTCAGGAAGATTTCCCCTGGAGGAGAAAATGGCAACCCACTCCAGTATTTTTGCCTGGAGAATCCCACGGACAGAGGAGCCTGGCAGGGCTACAGTCGACAGGGTCACAAAGAGTTGGTCACGACTGAGCTCCTAACACATGGATGATTCCACAGTCCAAAATTTAGTAGCATGTATAGATATGTTAACTTTCATTTTTCAAATGTTAAAAGTATTCCTAGCATTTATTATTATTTTTGGCAGCTGAGCTCCCCCACCTGAATTGTTTTGCAGACATATTTTGGTGATGAAGGAAAAGGAAGAGTTATGTTCTGTGCATGTATGTAGTTCACTCTGAAAAACCAGTTTTTCATCATTTCTTCCCAGGCTCAGAGCCAAGAAGTTAGTACAGTCTCTGCTTTCCCATCTGTGTGGCTGAGAGCAAAGTTATGAAGTTATAAAGTATATTAAAACATAAAAGTTGAGCATGAAAGAAAATCAAGCCTGATGAGCTGGCTATTAACCTCTGACTTTCCATTTTGTTTATACTAAGAAATTAAATTGTTAGGCTTTTTTCTTAAACCTCTGTCCTTATTTCAAAGGCCTCCTGTCACGATCGCGGTTGAAAAATTATGAGGAATTTAATGTCACAATGCATTTAAAATTAATTTGTAAACTATAAGACCTTAGGGCTTCCCAGGTGGCGCTAGTAGTAAAGATAATGCAGAGACTCCGGTTCGATCCCTGGGTTGGGAAGGTCCCCTGGAGGAGGGCATGGCAACCCACTCCAGTGTTCCTGCCTGGAGAATCCCATGGACAGAGGAATCTGGTGGGCTACAGTCCATGGGGTCGCAAAGTGCACACACACACACACACACACACACACGCACACACACGGGTCTGATTAATATAAATCATGGCCTAAAATGTTTTTGTGTGGTTTCTGAGTAAGGCAGCTCCAGGGATATTGTAGAAATACCATTATTTCCTATTTAGCTTTTGATCACACGGTACAGCTTGCAGGCTTTCAGTTCCCCAACCAGGGCTTAAACCCAGGCCCTGGCAGGGAAAGCCTGGAATCTTAACCGGGAAGTCACCAGGGAGCTCCCTATGAATTCCTGTTTTGCATGGGTGTCCAACTCTGCGACCGCCTGGTCTATAGCCACGCCCCCCTCCCATACTCTGTCCCTGGGATTCTCCAGGCTGTAGCCCCGCCCCCCTGCAGGATACTCTGTCCAAGGGATTCTTCAGGCAAGAAGACTGGAGTGGGTTGCCATTCCCTTCCCTGGGGGAATCTTTCTTTTTGACTCAGGGATTGAACCCGGGTCTTCTGCTTTGGAGGCAGATTCTTTACCATCTGAGCCACCAGGGAAGCCAGTCGGAACACTGGAGTGGGTTGCCATTTCCTCCTCCTGGGGGATCTTCCTGACCGAGGGATTGAACCCACATTTCCAGTGTATTCTACGTTGTGGGTGGATTCTCTACCGTTGAGCCACGGGGGAAGCCTCAGTTCCTATTTTAAGTTACCTGCAAAGCAAAATTGAACTGATGGTTTCTGGGTGGTTTTTTTTTTTTTAAAATTTATTTACTTTAATTGGAGGCTAATTACAATATTGTAGTGGTTTTCGCCATACATTGACATGAATCAGCCATGGGCGTATATGTGTTCCCCATCCTGAACCCCCCTGCCACCTCCCTCCCCATCAGTTGCTTCTGTTTGAGCTTTATTTTTCTTTTTTCTTGTCCCGCCCGCCGCCTTCCAGGAGCTGCTGGCTGTCAGCATCCCTATGGTGCTTCTTCGGGAGCCTTCAGGGAATGTTCGTCACCAGGAACTCGAGACCCAACATGGTCCTCTTCATGGCGGACGACCTTGGGGTGGGAGACTTATGCTGCTACGGGAATAACTCAGTCAGGTAAAGAAACCGTCGGGTAAATGCAGAAATGAAAGGAACACAAAAAGAAAAAAGAGAGAAAGTCCCTGTGGATGGTAGTGCCCCGCCAGCCACGTGTCTTGTGTTGGAGGAGAATGACCTTCAGGGAGCAGGTTTCCGTCAGAACAGCAGAAGGCTTTGTCTTACGAAAGCTGCAAACATCAGGAGAGCGTTTGGCTTCATCTGCAGCTTAGTGTGCGGGCTTCCTGGGTGGCCCAGCAATAAAGAACCCACCTGCCAAGGCAGGAGATATGGGTTCGATCCCTGGGTGGGGAAGGTCCCCTGGACGAGGAGATGGCAACCCACTCCCGTCTTCTTGCCTGGAGAATCCTACGGACAGAAGAGCCTGGTGGGCTGCAGTCCACGAGGTCGCCAGGAGTCGGACACGGCCGAGCGGCTAACGCACTTTGGTCTTTCGCCTGGTGGCATCTGACGATGAGCTGTGCTGGACTGTCGTCGTCTTGCCTGGCGATGCGTTGCTTGGCCCTCTGGTTCCCATCTGTGTCTCACCCGGGATGGCGTAGTTCCGTAGATTGATGTGTGAAAAAGGACGTCTCTCAGGTGGACTGGAAACAGAGTCAGCCTGACTTCCCAGACAGGAAGCCTCTGAATCTTGCTCGCTTTGTGGGGCGGAGGGACTCAGAACCTCGCCTGCCGACTTCTCTGTCTCTTCGCAGCACGCCGAATATCGACCGGCTGGCCAGCGAGGGCGTGAGACTCACCCAGCACTTGGCGGCCGCCTCCATGTGTACCCCGAGCAGGGCCGCCTTCCTGACCGGCCGCTACCCCGTCAGATCAGGTGGGGCACGGGAAACGGACAGCTGCAGCTCTCTTAAAAAAAAAAAAAAAAAAAAAGGTTTATTTGTTTAGCGTTGGATTGCTCCAGGTCTTAGAGGCAGCAAGCAGGATCCTGCATCTTCCCTGCGGCGAGCGGGGCTTTTCATTGCGACATGTGAAGAACTGTTAGTTCTGTCCTGGGGTTTCCAGTTCCCTGACCAGGGGTCGAACCCGTGACCCTCCCCCAACACCATCCCCCTCCCACTCNCTCCCCCCGTCCCCGCCCTGCACGGGAAAACATGGGAGTCTTAGCCACTGGACCGCCAGGGAGGTCTCCTGCAACCCTTCATGCAAACTCTCCAAAGGTCCCTTGGAAATGCTAAGCATCTAATTTCACACGGGCGTTGTGTTGCTATAGCTGGACATCTGGAAGAGGGGTGTGTCTTGGCCAGCGGCCACCAAGCCTGCTCACTGGTNGCCAGGGGCCACCAAGCCTGCTTACTGGTGTGCATACAGTGATATGGTTTGATCCCCTGGTGGGCTACTTCCAGGTGACCTTGAACATGCCCTTTTCCAGACACTCGTAGTAAGAGGCCCCCCAGGGGGCTCCTTGTATCTTGAAGCTGGCAGAGATTTTTTTTTTTAAATAAAAGTGGGTTTTCATGAAAGGAGATGTGTCCAATCTTTGGGGATGAGATTGGAACATCAGAAGGACCAGTTGAGAAAAACTCTGGCAGAGAAAATGGAAAGGAAATGATGGATTCCTTTCGATGAGTTCCTACTCTTCCCTGCCTCACACTCCCCCCCCCCGCACCCCGCAACCCACCACTGCCCCCAACCAATCACAGTTTCAACATGTAGACTTAAGCAAGTTGAGGGTCATGATCCCAACTTAATTTTTTTTTTTTTCATCATTAGTTTGGAATTGGGGGCTTCCCTGATGGCTCAGAGGGTAAAGAATCCACCCGGTAGTGCAGGAGACATAAAGGACTCGAGTTCGATCCCTGGGTGGGGAAGATCCCGTGGAGGAGGGCATGACCCCCCACTCCCAGGATTCCTGCCTGCATAGACAGAGGAGCCTGGCCGGCTGCAGTCCGTGGGGTTGCCATGATGAGACCGCAGCCCTCACCTGCTGTCTGCTTTTGTGAACACAGGAATGGCGTCCTCCTCCAACCTGAATCGTGACGTGGTCTGGCTCGGAGGGTCGGGCGGGCTGCCCCCCAACGAGACGACTTTCGCCAAGCTTCTGCAGCATCGAGGCTACCGCACGGGACTCATAGGTATGGCCTTGACTGTGAAACCGTGCTTGTTCGGGTTCCCTTTCCTTGTGGTCATCCTTCCCAGGGAGGCTGGCTGAGTACACGGGAGTTGGCACCTCTTTGAGATGATACACGGTGCGGGGAAAGGAATTTAAGACGCAATTTTTAGGGTCTTCGGTATGGAAAACCAAGTGTGCCAAGGATCTCAAGAAGGCAAAGTAAGCATGCCGATCGTTCGTTTCTCCTGAAATGGAACACTTTGGAGAAAGGGTGCTACTCCTGTGGTAGCACAGGTGGCAATGTCTAAGGGTGTGCCCTTGAACTTGAGAACCAAGGCTGGAGTGGTGATCAAATTCGGGCAATGCTTGCTTTGTTGGCTTAGGTCGCCTGACATTCTGTAACCTCATGGGGGTGTGTGTGTGATGAGTGAGACAGGATGACCCCAAGGAACTTTATCCCGAAGAATTCTGGTCCAATGAGTGATTCCTCTAAAATGAGACTCTGTGAGCAAAGAGTTCGGAGACAGGCTGCTTGCTTGCTGTGTGTGTGTGTGTGCTAGTGACTCAGTCGTGTCCGACTCTTTGTGACCCCAGGGACTGTAGCCCGCCAGGCTCCTCCGTCCATGGGATTCTCCAGGCAAGAATACTGGCGTAGGTTGCCATTTCCTTCTCCAAGGGATCTTCCCTACCCAGGGATCAAACCTGGGTGTCCTGCCTTGCAGGTGGATTCTTTACCGTCTGAGCCCCCAGCGAAGCCTGCTTGCTTGGCATAGCCACTGCTTTTAGGATTCTCAACGAGAATTCTAAGACTATTAAGTCATCAGAGATGTTCTCAAAAAAAAAAAAGGAATGACTTTGCATCCTTCATAAACGACAGAGGTAGTTCATTCCTGTAAAATTCTTGGCAGCACCGTGTGAATGGAATTTTCTAAAGCATCTTTCATGAAACACTCTAGGGCATGTCTAAATCTGAGGTCAAATTCACCTCTGCCGTAACCAAGTAATGAATGAGCTGTGGGCTGATTAATCAATCTAGATGATGACCGTTCTCCCTGTTAGTGAAAGCTTTCCAGGTGGCTCTGGGGTAAAGAACCCGCCTGCCAATGCAGGAGACTCGGGTTCGACCCCTCGGTTCGGGAAGATCCCCTGGAGGAGGCAACAGCAACCCGCTCCAGAATCCTTGCCTGAAGAATCCCCATGGACAGAGGAGCCTGTCAGGGCTTCAGTCCCTGGGGGTTGCAACGAGTCGGACATCGCTGACCACAATCGCACGGAACACAAGAAGATGCTACGTCCGCTGTAACTTCCTTTTTTAAAAATTAAATTATTTATTTTAATTGGTAATAAAACAAATATTAATTTATTTTATTTTATTTAATTAAAATATTGTGGTTTTTGCCATACATTGACATGAATCTACCCTGGGTGTCTGCCATAACTTCCTTAATTTTTTACTTAATTTATTTATTTTAATTGGAGGCTAATTACAATATTGCAGTGGTTTTTGCCTTACGTTGAGATGAATCCGCCCTGGGCGTCCACGTGTCCGCCGGAACTTTCTGCTGAGGGCAACGCCCCTCCCAGAAAGGGACGGATGCCGTTGTTGCCATGGCAACGTCTCTGCATCTCCCCCCCCCCCCAGGCAAGTGGCACCAGGGTCTGAGCTGTGCGTCCCGCGACGACCACTGCTACCACCCACTCAACCACGGCTTCGACTACTTCTATGGGATGCCCTTGGAGCTCCTGAGTGACTGCCGGGGGCTCCGCACCCCGGAGCTGCACCGCGGGGTGCGGGTCCAGCTCTGGGTGTCCACGGTGGTGCTGGGCCTGATCCCCGTGCTCCTGCTGGTCCCCGCCTGCGCCCGCTGGTTCCTGGTCCCCTGGCCGGTGATCCTGGCCTTCGCCCTGCTGGCCCTCGTGTTCTTCGTGTGCTGGTTCTCCAGCTACGGCTTCACCCGCCGCTGGAACTGCGTGCTCATGCGGGACCACGAGATCATTCAGCAGCCGGTCAGACTGGAGAGGCTCGCCTCGCTCATGCTCAAGGAGGCGCTGGCCTTCATCGACAGGTAGGCCGTCTCTTTCTGGCTCAGTGCCACCCCCGCCTCCCCACCAACCCCTCAACCGGGTCAGAGACTCGTGATTTTTTTTTTTTTTTTTCAGTGAAGTTGGGTACCGCTTAGTGATAGGCGAGTCTGTGTGTGTGATATTTGTGGTACACTGAACGCTCTCCTTAAAATAAATAAGAGTGTTAACTTTCTTCAAAAGAAAAAAAGATGCATTAAAAAAATTGTTTTGATTTATTTTGGACTGCGCTGGGTTCTCGGTGTTGCTGTGGGTGGGCTTCCCAGGAGGTGCTTAAGTGGTGAAGAACCTGCCTGCCAAGGTAAGAGACCCAAGTTCGGTCCCTGGGTTGGGAAGATCCCCTGGAGCAGGGCATGGCGACCCACTCCAGTACCCTTGCCTGGAGAATCCCATGGACAGACGAGCCTGGGGGGCTACAGTCCATGCGGCTGCAAAGAGTCGGGCACGACAGAGTGACTAACGCTTCTTTATACCACTGGACCACCAGGGAAGCCCAACAGTTAAATGTCCTGCAAAATTTGAACACTGAAAAGGGAAAGAAATATGTTTAGCTCCCTTAAAAGAAAAAAAAAAAGTCATTCCTCTATTTTAATCAATACTGTTTCTTCTTCGTATGCCCCTTAGGTATAAGCGTGGACCATTCCTGCTTTTCTTTTCCTTTCTTCATGTCCACACGCCTCTGGTGACCAAGGAGAAATTCGTCGGGCACAGTAAATTCGGCTTGTACGGCGACAACGTAGAAGAGATGGATTGGATGGTGGGTAGGTGATCACTCTCTGGTTTTGAAGCATCTTGTGTACAGACTAGAGGAAAACGAGTCTCCATGAATGGCATCAAATAAGGTACACCCCCCTGCACGTTTCGGGAAGTGGACGCGTATTTGTTGTGCTGAATTGTATGAAAAGCTGGCTCTAGGTGCAGTGAAATTCTCCGAGGAAAGATCCACAATTTATGGAATACGGGTTCTCCGGTTTAAAGAGAACCGCTTTCCCGAAAAACTCATTCGGGAGACGAATAACGTTGTGCTGTAGAGCTGACGCATTGGAGGAGACCTTGATGCCGAGAATAAACACGTAATGTTTATGTATGACAGATTATATGGTCTCGCATCTCCTCCTTCTGCTCTGCCATATCCGACTCTTTGCCACCCCGTGGACTGTAGCCTGCCAGGCTCCTCTGCCCGTGGGATTCTCCAGGGAGGAAGACTGGAGTGGGTTGTCAGGCCCTGCTCCGGGCGATCTTCCCGACCCAGGGATCGAACCTGAGACTCCTGCATTGGCAGGTGGATTCTTTACCACTGAGCCACCTGGGAAACCCCATATATAAGATATAACATAGTATATAATCCTCAGAATATTACCAAAATTATATGGCATAATTATATATTATAAACCATCTATATGGTTTGTTGGGGGCTTCCTTGGTGGTTCAGATGGTAAAGAATCCACCTGCAATTCAGGAGACCCAGGCTTGATCCCTGGGTCAGGAAGATCCCCTGGAGAAGGAAATGGCTATCCACTCCAGTATTCTTTCCTGGAGAATTCCATATTACAAGTCATTATAATAACTAATTTAGTGCATTATGAAATATAAACTGTCTTATATTTATTACATAATAAAGTTATATATGCTATATTATTACATATTTATGTAGAGTATATATTTACATATAAACATTAAATTTGTATATATTACAGCCTTCATTATACATTACTTGTCATTGGTGATTTAACATGCTATAACACATAGACCTTTTATACTATTATAGGGCTTCCCTCAGAGCTCAGTCAGTAAAGAATCTGCCTACCATGCAGGAGAAAGAGTTGAGAAGATCTCCTGGAGAAGGAAATGGCAATCCACTCCAGTATTCTCGCCTGGAAAATCCCACGGGCAGAGGGGCCTGGTGGGCTACACTCCATGGGGTCTCAAACACTCAGACACGACTTACTGACTAAACCACCACCATCATACTTATTATNAGATCAGCCCTGGGATTTCTTTGGAAGGAATGATGCTGAAGCTGAAACTCCAGTACTTTGGCCACCTCATGCGAAGAGGTGACTCACTGGAAAAGACTCTGATGCTGGGAGGGATTGGGGGCAGGAGGAGAAGGGGACGACCGAGGATGAGATGGCTGGATGGCATCACCGACTCAATGGACCTGGGTTTGGGTAGACTCCAAGAGTTGGTGATGGACAGGGAGGCCTGGCATGCTTTGATTCATGGGGTCGCAAAGAGTCAGACACCACTGAGCTGAACTGATATGGTGTATCATGTATAATGGTATATTACCCATATATGGTATGTATGGTATACTATGTATATATATATGGTATATTACGTATAATGGTATATTACACATATATGGTATATCATGTATGATGGTATATAATGCATATATGGTGTGTATGGTATATTACGTATATATGGTATATATGGTGTATTACATATAATGGTATATACACACATGGTATACATGGTACATCATGTATAATGGTATATGGCATATTATAAATAGTATCTATTGCAGATCTATATTACACATAGTGTATATATCCTATATATACGGGTGTCTACAATGGTGATTTCGTGCATATTATACAACAGGAAGTAGGATGACAGTTACAGCGCTACCTGTAACCGTGTTGCACGTTGACAATGAGCCACACAGCATTACGCGCGCAATGCTAGAGACGCACCGGAAGACCCTCGGTGCGCAGTGAAACGTGACTGCTTCCGTCTCCCCCCTCCACCAGGAAAGGTCCTGGAGGCCCTGGACCGAGAGCGCCTGGCCAACCACACGCTGGTCTACTTCACCTCGGACAACGGGGGCCGCCTGGAGGCGCAGGACCGCAGCGGGCAGCTGGGCGGCTGGAACGGGCGCTACAAAGGTGCTGCGCGTGGGTGGGCATGGTCCCCGGGCGGCCCGGGCGGGACCCGCCTGGCTTTGCGCCTGGTACTCAGTCGCTTCCGTCGCCTCTGACCCTTGGGTCTCAGCATCTCTGCAACGTCCAGTCCCCCACGCTCCACAATCTCTTTTCTTCTAAGAGGTTTAATCTGTTGGAGCCTTCCTCTCATTGTTGACCCCATGGGTGGTAGCCCACCAAGGCTCCTCTGTCCCTGCGATTGTCCAGGCAAGAACACTGTGGTAGGTTGCCATTCCCTTCTCCAGGGGATCTTCCCAGCCGAGGGATCGAACCCTGGTCTCCTACCAATATTGGCAGGTGGATTACTGAGCCGCTGAGCCACTTGGAAAGTGTTCACCCGGCTTTGCTTTGTGTTAACTCATTTGCAAAGATCGTTGGGGGAGTTTTGTGCGCGTTATACTCCCTTAGGAAGCTAGTTGGGGAAAGACTGCATGTTTGGGGACCCTCCCAAGAGTCTACAACAAAAAATTTCTCGAGTCATGAAAGATTCCTAAGAGCAAGGGCACAGGACCTCAGTGATTGTCTCAGAGACAGTCTTGTTCTTAGCCCTCTATGACGTCAGCACGACTGAGGTCATAATACACAGATTAGGACGGCGCTTCTTTTTTAATGATCATTACTGGGTTTGTCGCCTAGACCCTGGAAGTCCGAAGCTGGAGTTTTCAAGTCTTGAAACCAAGAACTTGGCCTCGGGTGTTCTTTGTATCTCTCTGCAAATATATTTTACCGGTTTGTTGTTGTTCCGTGGCTTCCTCATATCCAACTCTTTGCGAGAAGGCTATGGCAACCCACTCCAGTATTCTTGCCTGGAGAATTCCACGGACAGACGAAACTGGCGGGCTACCGTCCATGGCATCGAAAAAGAGAGGAATGCTCCGTAGATTAAATATTTTAGAAGGGCAGAGATTTCAGAGCCTGGAGAGTGGACGCTGAAGAGATGCTGAGGTTCAGAACTGAACTGGGTTTGGGAATGGAGCCCAAGCGTTTTCTGAACGTTGAGCGTTAAGCCAGCCGTTTTCACTCTCCTCTTTCACGTTCATCAAGAGGCTCTTTGGTTCCTCTTTGCTTTCTGCCACAAGGGTGGTGGCATCTGTGTATCTGAGGTTATTGATATTTTCTGCCCGCGATCTTAATTCCAGCTTGTCACTGGTGTGGCCAGTGGCGATTTTCGGATACACAGAGAATGAGTCCATGGGGTTGAATGTCCCTTCGGTTTTTCATCTTTGGTTTCAGGAGGCAGAGGCATGGCTGGATGGGAAGGAGGCATCCGGGTGCCCGGAATTTTCCGGTGGCCAACTGTCCTGGAGGCGGGGAAGGTCATCGACGAACCTACAAGCCTCATGGACATTTTCCCGACGCTGTCTTATATTGGAGGAGGCATTCCACCACTGGGCAGGTACAAGAGCATGCTTGCCCCCTCGCGGAGGGAGATATATTCGGCCACCGGACTCCTCTGTCCATGGGGATTCTCCAGACAAGAATACTGGAGTGGGTTGCCGTTTCCTCCTTTCAGGGGATCTTCCTGACCCAGGGATTGAACCTGGGTCTCCCACCTTGCAGGCAGATTCTTTACCATCTGAGTCACCAGAAAAGCACATATTTGAAACCTATGCAGATGTATTAGAAAATTGTATATGTGTGTGAAGCGTGTTACTGAACCCTCAGTATTCTGCTACGATGGCCAGACGACTTCTTTCTCCCCACAGTTGATGGTAGAATTGCTTGTCCATTTTCCTCTTAGAACATGTTCTTACTTTCTCTCTCATGCTGCTAAGTCGCTTCAGTCGTGTCCAGCTCTGTGCGACCCCATAGACGGCAGCCCACTAGACTCCCCCGTCCTTAGGATTCTCCAGGCAAGAACACTGGAGTGGGTTGCCGTTTCCTTCTCCAATGCATGAAAGTGAAAAGTCAAAGTGAAGTCACTCAGTTGTGTCCGACTCCTAGCAACCGCATGGACTGCAGCCTTCCAGGCTCCTCTGTCCATGGGATTTTCCAGGCAAGAGTACTGGAGTGGGGTGCCATTGCCTTCTAGGCTCATCTCTGGTGGCCTTCGGAGTGGGAGGTGAGCCTCCTTTATTTCTATATCTAGATACTTAGTCACTTGAGTCGTGTCCGACTCTTTGTGACCCCATGGGCTGTAGCCCCGCCAGGCTCCTCTGTCCATGGGATGCTCCAGGCAAGAATCCTGGAGTGAGTTGTCATGCCCTCCTCCGGGGGATCTTCCTGACCCAGGGATTGAACCCAGGTCTCCTGCACTGCAGGCAGATTCTTTACCATCTGCGCCACTGGGGAAGCCCTGCAGTATATAGACCATTAAGTAAATATTTGCTACGTGAATTCCCAAATAAAAGTAGGTACGTGTCCATCTGTATGTGATGAAGTTTGCTGCATTTCTCTATGGGATTTGAAATGAATAAATAAAGTAGGAACAGCGAATCAATGGATGTGAACCTGAGCAAACTCTAGGAGGAGATATTGGAGAACAGAGGAGGCTGGCGGGATGCAGTCCATGGGGTTGCAAAGAGTGAGACATGACTGCGTGACTGAACAACAGGTCTGTTTATTTGAGGCAGGGTTTCTGTTGAATCAGTGTTGTTCAGTCGCTCAGTCGTGTCTGACTCCTTGTGACCCCATGGACTGTAGCTCGCCAGACTTCCCTGTCCTTCACCATCTCCTGGAGTTTGCTCAAACCCGTGTCTACTGAGTCAGTGATGCCATCCAACCTTCTCATCCTCTGTCGTCCCCTTCTCCTCCCGCCTTCGATCTTTCCCAGCATCAGGGTCTTTTCCAATGGGTTGACTCTTTGCATCAGGTGGCCAAAGTCTTGGAGCTTCAGTTTCTGCATCCGTCCTTCCAATGAATAGTCAGGACTGATCTCCTTTAGGATGGACTGGTTGGATCTCATTGCAGTCCAAGGGACTCTCAAGAGTCTTCTCCAGCATCACCGTTCAAAAGCATCAATTCTTGGGCGCTCAGCCTTCTTTATGCTCCAATTCTCACATCCATTCATGACTCCTGGAAAAACCATGGCTCTGACTATGAGTGTAAAGCACTCAACTGTAACCCATGGGACTCGTTCATGGTGTCTAACCAGGGACCAGAGTCATAGTTCCAGCTGCTCACCTCTCCCACTGTCTCAGAAACGGTGTAACGCGTTACGCTGCTTCTTCATCTTTATCCATTGCGAAATAAGTGAAAATGCGTGTTGAGTTTTCAACGGGGTTTTCCTTGTCCTTGTCTGCTCCTCCCCCCTCCTGCTTCCCCTTCCTACCCCTCCTCCCCTGCCTTCTGCTCCTGTTTCTTGATCTTCCAGCTTGCTTCTCTCTTCCTCCTCCTCTAGACTCGACCACGCCTCCCTCACGGCTCTCTGTGTTTCCGCTTCTCTCCCCAGAGTGATTGACGGCCGGAACCTCATGCCGCTCTTGGAAGGCAGGGTCTCCCGCTCGGAACACGAGTTCCTCTTCCACTACTGCGGGGTCTCCTTGCACACGGCCAGGTGGTATCAGAAGGACTGTGAGTATGGGGGTGACTGACACATGGGGACACGGCAAGGACACCTCCTCGTCTCTTTCGTCTCCTGGGGGAGGGCACACTCTGTGCAATGAACACCCCCTTGTCACGATTGTTCTAGATCCTGCAGAAAGTGACTTAAAAACAGCTGTTCGTTATGGTAGAGATCACAGTAGGATTTTAGAGGTATGTCTGTGCGTGTGTCCCTAAGCCCTTGTGCATAATTATAACAAAGGGAGGAAGAAGGCCAGGTAGAGACAGAGAGAAAATGAATTTCCATAACAGAGGACACTGAGATATTTAGCCACAAAAGCTAACGTCTTCCGTCAAACCCAGACATTGGTCACGAGCTGCCACCTTCTGAGTCATTGCCTGAGTTCCATTGTCTGGTAAATTCATGCAAACAGATATTAATGGACAAACAGCATCGATTTCCTCACATCTGTAAAAAAAAGAGCTCTTTAGGAGACATTCCAGATTTTTGACCGGATTTGGCGATTTGCTGAAAAGACATCGATGTTTGCACGTATGATCCATCCTTCGTGGTGTGATCTGTTCTTTGAGTCAGTGTGGGTGAGTCTTCCGTGTAAAATAAAAACAAGGAAAAATCTCTTCCTTTTAGACTACGTATCAGTTAGAGTTAGTTCAGTGGTAAGGAAAAAAAAGAAAACACCCTCTGCCCCTGAGGAATAAAAGCCTCCCAGGTTTTCCCAGTGAGAGTTAAACAAGTAGAATTTGATTCATGTTTTTCTTAATGAGGATTCTAGAAATTGGGAGCAGAGGGCTGATACGGTACTCAAGGCCAGTATCAGGGACCTCTGGTGGTTTTTTCTGTTCCCATTAAACCACTTCTGTCAAGTCAGCTTCCGTTCTCATATTTCTGACCCCACGGCTGCAAAATGGCTGCTTTTCCTCTAGGCATCACATTTGCGCTTCACCCAGGAAGTAGAGAGAAAAGCAAAAAAGGGCTGAAGGATTCAGCCAGGGGATTTAGTCTAATTTAATTCAGAAAGCGTAGCTGCCCCACAAGAGCCTAGCAGAGGACTTCCGTCGAAGTCTGGTTGATCAGAGATTGGGGTGTGGTTATGTTTTCTGTTTGAAACCGACCTCTGGAAATGGAATTGCTAACCAATGGCATGAAAGACAGAGAGAGAGAAAGAAGAGAAGGGAGGGAGTGAGGAAAGAGAGAAGGAGAGGAGATCGATGACAGACAAACAGGTAGATATATAGATGTATGATAGAATAGAGAGTTGGACAGACAGATTATAGAAAAGAAGAACAAGAGGAAGGGAAGACGGAGAAAGAGGACGGCCAAAGGGAGGGCAAAGAAAAGGAAGGAAGGAAGAGAGACAGAAAGAACGGGAGAAGGAAAGAAGAAAGAACAAGGAGGGATTGATCTTACCAAATGACTTCTGCCAGTTTAAGATCTGCAAGTGCTTGTTAGCCTTAGAAAAGTTTGCACTTGCCCTTGCCAAGTGGAACTGAGCTGGGTGTATGATAGAATAGAGAGTTGGATAGACAGATTATAGAAAAGAAGAACAAGAGGAAGGGAAGACAGAGAAAGAGGACGGCCAAAGGGAGGGCAAAGAAAAGGAAGGAAGGAAGAGAGGCAGAAAGAACGGGAGAAGGAAAGAAGAAAGAACAAGGAAGGATTGATCTTACCAAATGATTTTTGCCAGTTTAAGATCTGCAGGTGCTTGTTAGCCTTAGAAAAGTTTGCACTTGCCCTTGCCAAGTCGAACTGAGCTGGGTGTATGATAGAATAGAGAGTTGGATAGATAGATGATAAAAAAGAAGTCTGAACGATCCTTTCTGTGATGAACACCGCCATTCGGGTCGTAACTGTTGTCTCCCAAGGCTCTCAGGGTGAGATAAAAAGTCTTCAAGCTGCCCGTGAAATTGGGCATCGTTCTTACTGTTGAAGAAGTACAACCCTGCTGTGTAATGCTGCGCAGAAGATTTTCAGTTGCTAGCAAAAGCGTTTGCTATAAATATATGCGATTGTATCGGAGTGTGATTGCTTTGTAATTTTATGTTAGTTTCTGCTTTTACATTAGTTTCTGCTGTACAACAAGTGAGTCAACCGTATGTTTACATATCTCCCCTCCCTCTTAAGGCTTCCTCCTTCCCTAGGCCATCACAGAGCCCCGAGCTGAGCTCCCTGTGCTATGTATATATAGCAGCTTGCCCCTAGCTATGGATTTTTAATGAAAAAAAAAAATCCTAAAATAAAAACAAAGACCGCATGCCGGTGGGGCTCTCTTTTCCAGGTGCAACCGTGTGGAAGGTGCATTTCGTGACGCCCAAGTTCTCCCCGGAGGGAGCGGGCGCCTGCTACGGGACTGGAGTCTGTCCGTGCTCGGGCGAGGTCACCTACCACGACCCTCCTCTGCTCTTCGACATCTCGAGAGACCCTTCCGAGTCGAGACCTCTCAACCCCGACAGCGCAGCCCTGTTTGACTCTGTGGTGAAGAAGGTCGAAGCGGCCGTGAGACAGCACCGCGGGACCCTCACGCCAGTCCCTCAGCAGCTCTCTGTGTTCAACACCCTTTGGAAGCCGTGGCTGCAGCCGTGCTGCGGCACCTTCCCCTTCTGCGGCTGCGACCAGGCGGATGACATCGTCTCCGCAGCCTGGTGAGCCCGGAGGCGCTGCTGCCTCCCCACCAGCAACACGCTGCCGCCACAAAGCTGTCCGCTGCCTCATTCATTCCGCTGGGGATCAAACACGATGCCCCTCTATCATTTTTTTGCTTTAAAATCCTCAGATTTTAGATCTTTCCTCAAGTCATATCCAGCAGCACGATGAAACAGAAGCGGATCCATATACCTGTGAAACTATGGAGCATTCAATTTACCTTTTTTTTTTTGTATGATTGTGTCCTTGTTCAAGGAAGAAGGTCAAGAGGACCTTCTGCAGAGTCACAAGAATCTCGGGGATCCCTTCCACAAAGAATGAGTAGAAGCAGCCCTTTGGATGTCACAATGTTGTTAGAAATGCCTCCATGCAGATTCTAAACCCAGAGACAGTTTTTGTATCCGAGCTTGGATGAATTTGGCAAGTTTCTTGTTCTCCTTTTGCATCAGGGAGACTGTGGAAATTCTCAAGATAGGGAGAGAAGACGCACAGCTGCAGCAACGCTACGATAGTGTGGATATGTGTTTTTAAAACACTTCGCAAAACTTGGGGGAGGCGAGTAGTCTCAGCTCCGTTTCCACACGAGGAAAGTGATTTTTGTTGTATTTAAGTAATTGCACAAGATTGCATAAATGTTATGGGAAGAGGGTATTTAAGTTATATTTCTTTTCAAAACACACTGCAAATATGATGGCTGCTGCTGCTGCTAAGTCACTTCAGTCGTGTCTGACCCTGTGCAACCCCATAGACGGCAGCCCGCCAGGCTCCCCCGTCCCTGGGATTCTCCAGGCAAGAACACTGGAGCGGGTTGCCATTGCCTTCTCCAATGCATGAAAGTGAAAAGTGAAAGGGAAGTCGCTCGGTCGTGTCCGACTCTTAGCGACCCCAAGGACTGCAGCCCACCAGGCTCCTCCGTCCACGGGATTTTCCAGGCGAGAGTGCTGGAGTGGGGGGCCAGTGCCTTCTCCTAGATAGCAAAGTCTTGTCTGTTTTCCTTAGCTTTTCTTCATCCTACTGGGAGAATAGGTAAGTCCTTGGCTTTGGGGACATTATTGCTGCTCACTCACTCAGTCATGTCTGAGTCTTGGTGATCCCCGTGGACTGAAGCACACCTGGCTTCCCTGTCCCTCACCATCTCCCAGAACTTGCTCTGACTCATGTCCAAAGAGTCCATGATGCCATCCAACCACCTCATCTTCAACAGCCTCCTCCTCCTCCTGCCCTCAATATTTCCCAGCATCAGGGTCTTTTCCAGTGAGCTGACTCTTCCCATCAGGTGGCCAAAGTATTCGAGTCTCAGCTTCAGCATCCGTCTTTCCAATGAATATTCACAGCTGATTTCCTTTAATGCTGCATCATATAATAAATACAGATATTTACAGATAAAACTGTTTTTACCAGTGTTTCTAAACATACTCATTGCAATAAATTGAGTGTAATCTGAAATTCAATCTCATTCACATTAAAAAAAAAGGAATCAGAGTATGTTCTTACATAGTCATAAATTTTGAATAGGGTCTTTTTTTACAGTTTAATTTTCTATTTATCAATGTACCAGCTCCAAAGAATTTTCTGCAAGTACTTTCACTTTAAATTCTGATAGATGTNAAAAAAAAAAAAAAAAAAATCAGAAAGAAAGTAGAGGCTTCTGAGGCAAATTCTGGGCAAAACCTGGGGGTTCTGAGGCAAAATATGAGAGAAACCAGGAGGCTCTGAGGGAAAACACCTGAGAGAAAGCAGAGGGTTTGGAGGCAAGATCTGACAGAAAGAAAGCTCTCCTGAGGCAAAATCTGACAGAAAGAAAGCTCTCCTGAGGCAAAATCTGACAGAAAGAAAGCTCTCCTGAGGTAAAATCTGACAGAAAGAAGACACTTCTGAGGCAAAACCTTATGGAAAGACAGTCTTTTTGAAGCAAAATATGATGAAAACTAGCACCTCCTGAGGTGGACCTGACAGAAACGTGAGTTCCTGAGCCGAAATCTTGACAGTCACTAGGGCGTCCTGGGTTACATGTTTCATAAACCTTTTGCTCCTGAGGCAACATCTGACAGACTCCTTACAGTCCGTGACACACAAATCTCACAGAAACTACGGGCTCCCGCGGCAAAAGCTGACTGAAAGCAGATGGACCTGAGGCAAATCCCCCTGAAACTAGAGGGTCGTGGGGTCACAACCTCACCAGAACTAAAGGGTTCTAAGATGAAATCCGACATTAGGTAGGGGTTTTCAGTCTGATCTGAGAGAAAGTAGGGCTTTCAGAGAGGAATATGGCAGAAACTAGGGGGTTCTTTGTTAACCTGTGACACGTCTCAGCAAGTCACACTTTGGGGGCTTCCTTTATCGCTCATAGACTTCCCTGGTGGGTCAGGTGGTAAAGCGTCTGCCTACAATGCGGGAGGCCTGGGTTCAATCCCTGGGTCGGGAAGATCTCCTGGAGAAGGAAATGGCAATCCGTCCAGTATTCTTGCTTGGAAATCCCGTGGACTGGAGGAGCCTGGTAGGCTATAGTCCGTGGGGTCCCAAAGAGTTGTACACGACCGAGCAACTTCACTTTCACTTATGGCTCCTAGTGTAAGCAACCTGCTTGCAATGCTGGAGACCTTTGTTCAGTTTCTTCTGTTCAGTTCACTTGCTCATTCGTGTCTGACTCTCTGTGACCCGACGGACTGCAGCAGGCCAGGCCTCCCTGTCCATCACCAACTCCCGGAGCTTGCTCAAATCCATGTCCATCGAGTCAGTGATGCCATCCAACCATCTCATCCTCTGTCATCCCCTTCTCCTCCCGCCTTCTATCTTTCCTGGCATCTGGGTCTTTTCAAACGAGTCAGGAAGACCAAGTCAGGAATTGACCAAGTCAGTTCCTTGGTCAGGAAGAATTTCTGGAGAATGAAAAGACATTCCTTTCCAGTATTCTTACCTAGAGAATCCCATGGATGGAACAGACTAATGTCCATGGGGCACTATAAGTCAGACTCGAGTGACGCGACTTAGGACATACTCTATAGCACAGGGGACTCTGCTCGGTTCTTTGTAATGATTTATATGAAAAAGAATCTAAGAAAGAAACGCACACACTCAGTTTCGTGTACACCCACAAGAACCTGTGTGTTCATCTGCTTGCATTGTGGGAGACCTGGGTTCGATCCCTAGGTGGGGAAGATCTCCTGGAGAAGGGATTGGCAGCCCACTCCAGTATTCTTGCCTGGAGAATCCCACAGACAGAGGAGCCCGGTGGAGTTCAGTCCCAGAGTTGGACACAACCGAGCGACTTAACACTCTCAGTGAAGCCATGAGAACATCGTAAGTCAACTCTACTCCAATACAAAATTTAAACATTTTAAATGGAAGGTATACCACATGTTGAACTGATAGAAACCTTGGCCATTTGTCAAAGCACTCTAAGCCGGATAACAGACTCACCGTTTTACCGAAGTGAGGGTGTAAACGATGAAATTCTGTCTCTACTTACACAGTTTGTGCGTGCATACTCAGTCACTTAAGTCGTTTCCGACTCTTGCAACCCTCTTGACGGTAGCCCGCCAGGCTCCTCTGTCGGTGGGGTTTTCCAAGCAAGAATGCTGGGGTGGGATGCCATTTCCTCCTCCAGGGGATCTTCCTGACCCAGGGCTTGAGCCCGAGTCTCCTGCGTCTCCTGCATTTCCAGTGGATTCTTTACCGCTTAAACACCAGCATGTATATACAGTGCCAAACAGTTATTTTGGCCACACTGTGTAACATATGGGATCTTAATTCCTCAACCAGGGGTTGAACCTGCACCACCTGACGTGGAAACACGAAGTCTTAACTAGTGGATCTCCAAGGAAGTCCCTGTTAACATTTTTCTTAATGTTGACAGGGAAGCGATGGATAAATGAGTCAAACAGTCTCTGAGAAATCTCTCTGCCTTCCTTCCAACATTGCTGCGAACCAGAAACTTCTCTTAAAGATATCTATATACTTGTAAAAAAGTTCTTTTTTCCTGTCCCCAATAGCTAATCATCTGACTTATTGGGCAACAGATATTTTTGTTATATATAACCATTTTATATATATCTTCATTCATTGCTTAGTCACTAAGTTGTGCCTGGCTCTCTGAGACCCCATGGACTGCAGCACGCCAGGCTTCCCTGTCCTTCCGTATCTCCCAGAGTGTGCTCAGACTCATGTCCGCTGAGTCAGTGATGCCACCCAACCATGTCATCCTCTGTGTCTCTTATATATGATAATCCTAGATGAACGTATCCACTAGGGGGCACACACATATTGCTGGGACCATGACTGATTAAAAACCCTGGAAGAAGCCAGGTCTTAAACGTCCACATCTCTTTCCTTTTCCTAAAAGTAGCGCAAGTTTTCTGTTTTCTTTCTCTTTATGGGTCGTGATTCAGAATCCAGACCCACAGCAGCCTTTATGGGGTCACACAGCTGATCACGCCAAGTACATTCCAAGTTCCTTCTGAAAAGAGGAATTCTCAAGGCACAGAAACTCTTTTCAGTGTGTCACCTGCAGTTTCGAAGAATTTGAATCCAGAAATTCACTTCCATGTGCGCATTAAAGAATAGCATGTGGAGGCCCCTCCTGCTGTGATAGCTTTGGTGGCATGGGAGGCATCGCTTCTGAGTTCTCAGCCCCAGAATCAAGGCTTCTGGCAAAAAATAAGGCAGAATTATAGCTCAGTTGCTGGTTTGACCTGAGTATGTACCGATCTCAATTACTGACAAATGAATGAGAAACGGTGATACATTCCATATTTTAGGAATTTTTTTTTTTTTTTTTTACTCTTCTGACTGTGCATTGAGATGGCTCAGCTGCTGGTGTGATCTGAGTATGTACCTATGTCAATTACTGACGAATGAGACATGGTGATACAATGCATATTTTAGGAATTTTTTTTTTTACTCCTATTATCTGTAACCTGACCTAAAACTTGAAATACGACAGGAAAACAGAAGTGTGACGGCAAGCATTATCTTCATCAGCTGCTCACTGCTCCATTCCAAAGTAATGATTGAGAGAGAATATGAAACTTTAAAATATACATATGTCCGTGATAGTTCAGATTGGTTCCTATCTTCTGAGGGCTTGACTTCAGCAAATTCACTGTCGTGAAGGGTCTCTAATATTTTCAATAGTTTCCTTTCTTCCTTGTTCCAGAGCATCTCGGAGAAAGATGTCACCGTTTCAGGAAGGGTCTTCAATAATTCCCCTTCTCTTTTGTTCTGGGCCATCTTGGACAAAGAAGCTGTATTCTCACGAAGGGTCTGCTCTGAGCTCTTGGTCTGTTGATAAAGGGTTGTAACGGAAACCACGTCAAGGCCGAGTCAGGAGCTAATTCTCGCCTCAGGATTTCTGGGGCTGCTGTAGGAAAGTAATTTGGTCAGATGCAGCCTGCGGTCCACCAGCAAGCCGAAGAGAAATAGCTCCGAGATCCGGGGGTTGTCTTTTCACGGGGCGTTTCCTTGGCGGGGGTGGGGGGAGGACGTGGATGACACTTCTGGCTTAGACAGGTGGTCAGTATAGTCTAGACCGTATTTCTTTGCTGAATGTTAAGTCAAAGGCCGCCACTGCGTCCTGTAACACATGGCTTACTGGACTCGGGGGGACTGTGGACGCCAGCCCTGGCTGTGTCTCCGGCTGATTTTATGACTTGAGGGAAGTTCACAAAAGTGGTTGGCAGGGATGTTTCTGTAGGTCATACTGCTTATCACTGTTTTCTTTCCAGTTTTACTGAGGTATAATTTGCATACAGCAAGGTGTGTGTTCCAGGCACAAGGTCTAATGATTTACATATGTCCCCTGCTGGCATCATCCAGTCGCCCGGTCACGTCCAACTCTTTGCAACCCCCTGGACTGCAGCACATCAGGCCTCCCTGGCCTTCACCAACTCCTGGAGTCCACCCAGACTCGGGTCCATCGAGGCAGTGATGCCATCCAGCCATCTCATCCTCTGTCGTCCCCTTCTCGTCCTGCCCTCAGTCTTTCCCAGCATCAGGGTCTTTCCCAATGAGTCGGCTCTTCACATCAGGTGGCCAGAGTACTGTAGCTTCAACTTCAGCATCAGTCCTTCCAGTGAATATTCAGGGTTGATTTCCTTTAGCACTGACTGGTTTGATCTTCCTATCTAGGCAACTCTCAAGAATCTTCTCCAGCACCCCAATTCAAAAGCATCAGTTCTTCAGCTCTCAGCTTCTTTATGGTGCAACACTCATGACTGCTGGAGAAACCATAGCTTTCACTATACAGACCTTTGTCAGCAAAGTGATGTCTCTGCTTTTTTGTTAATACCCCATCTAGGTTCGTCATAGCTTTCGTTCCATTACATATTTTATGAAAAGATTATCACAATAACGTTAGTGAACTTCACAGTCATCTCACATTAAAAAAGTAAGGTGGAAAAAATATAGTGTTCCTTGTGATGATAACTCTTAGAATTTATTTTCTTAAACTTTCATATATAAGCTCAGCTGCTGCTGCTGCTAAGTCACTTCAGTCGTGTCCGACTCTGTGCGACCCCATAGACGGCAGCCCATCAGGCTCCCCTGTCCCTGGGATTCTCCAGGCAAGAACACTGGAGTGGGTTGCCATTTCCTTCTCCAATGCATGAAAGTGAAAAGTGAAAGTGAAGTCACTCAGTTGTGTCCAACCCTCAGAGACCCCATGGACTGCAGCCTTCCAGGCTCCTCTGTCCATGGGATTTTCCAGGCAAGAGTACTGGCGTGGGGTGCCATTGCCTTCTCCGTATAAACTCAGCAGCATTCATTAAATATATCACATTGTACATCACATCCTTAGTACTTACTATCCAGTAACTGGAAGCTTGTACCTTTTTTAAAAAATTGAAACACGGCTGATTTACCGTATTATGTTAGTTTCAGGTGAACAGTGTAGTGATTTAACCTTTTTAGAGATTATATTCCATTTATAGTTATTATAAAATGTAGGCTACGGTCCCTGTGCTGGACAATATATCCTTGATATCCTTGTAGCTTATTTATTTTTTACACAGTCCTTTGTTCCTCTAAGTGCCCTCCACCTATCTTGCCCCTTCTTCCTCCACTCTCCCCAGATTATGTCAGGAAAGTAAGATTAAGTCGCTTGAGAGCCAGTAGCATGTTGCAGACAAAATCCAGACCCACACAACCCCACTTCAAAACGGCCACAGAGCCCGGCTCTTCTGCCAGAGTGGTTTCTACACCAAGGGACCAAGGACACGGACAGGAGTCGCTAAAGTCTTAGAAGGAAGGGCTTGCAAGAAAGGGTCCTTACGATAAATTTCCTGTGGCCATTGCTTCAGAAGACCACGCACTGCGGGCCTAAATCAACAGGTATTCATCTTCCCTCACTCCTGCCCCTGGTCCTAGAGAACAGACATCTGAGGTCATGGTGTCCTTCCCGCCTCTTCCAGCTTCTCGGGACTCCAGGCGTCCATCCCTGGGCTGGTGGCCTCCTCCCTCCGTCTCTGCCTCCGTCTCCACGTGGCTTCTGCTCTGTGTCCGCATCTCTCCTGTGTCTTATTAAGGACCCTCCATTGGATTTAGGTCCACCCTCATCCAGAAGATCTCATTTCAAAATCCTTTACTTCATTCCATCTGCAAAAATCTTTGTCTTCAAAATAAAGTTACTCTCAAAAGTTCTGGGCTTAGAACCTGGACTTATTCATTGAAACCATTGGAAGAAAAGCTATGACCAACCTAGACAACGTATTTAAAAGCAGAGACATTACTTTGCCAACAAAAGTGCGTCTGGTCGAAGCTGTGGTTTTTCCAGTCGTCATGTATGGATGTGAGAGCTGGACTATAATGGAAGCTGAGCGCCCATTAATGGATGCTTTTGAACTGCAGTGTTGGAGAAGACTCTTGAGAGTCCCTTGGACTGCAAGGAGATCCAACCATTCAATCCTAAAGGAAATCAGCCCTGAATTTTCACTGGAAGGACTGATATTGAAGCTGAAACTCCGATTCTTTGGCCACCTGATGCGAAGAGCTGATTTATGAAAAAGACCCGGATGCTGGGAAAGATTGAAAGCAGGAGGAGAAGGGGACAACAGAGGATGAGATGGTTGGGTGGCATCATGGACTCAATGGACATGAGTTTGAGCAAGCTCCGGGAGATGGTGATGGACAGGGAGGCCTGGTGGGCTGCAGTCCAAGGGTTGCACACAGCTGAGCGACTTAACTGATCTGAACTGATTGAAACCACTACAGTTTCCATACTGGCTATTCGCCTGGCAGCCAGTGGGTTAAGTGTGGTTTCTGAGTGTTTTTAAAGGTTGAAGAGGAAGCAATAATTAAGTGTTATTCCTGAGAGACCGCTTGGTATTTTAGCAAAATAAAAATTCCCCAGATTTGCCTCATGAATCTTAACAATAAGCAGCAAGGAATTGACTGTTACAGGTTTGATTTGAGTCTCAATGTTAGTCACTCAGTCATGCCAAATTCTTAGTGAGCCCGTGGACTGTAGCCCACCAGGCTCCTCTGTCCCTGGGATTCTCCAGGCAAGAACACTGGAGTGGGTTGCCATGCCCTCCTCCAGGGGATCTTCCTGACCCAGGGATCGAACCCAGGTCTCCTGCATTGCAGGCAGACTCTTTACTGTCTGAGCCAGCAGGAGGGGCATGTTTAAAGTTGTTTAAAAAATCTCACTACTTCCTTCCAACCCAGCAGACATCTTTCATGCTTCAGAAGCAGCAAAAGAAATATAATTTCCGAGAGAGAGAGAGAGAGAGACAGCAGAATGCCACGTAGACATCTACCTCAGTGGAAAATGTCACTGGGTGGAACAGGGCAGGGAAAACAGAGAGTGATTTTTAAGACTTCCTTTCATTAAAAGCAAAGCTTTTTGGTTCAGAGATAAAAGAGAGCAAAGTGTTTTTTTTTTTAAAGGAAAGAATTCTAAAATGTGGAGCGAACCATTTGATACTGGCAGAAAAGGGATGGCTGGATAAATGAAAGGGCATCTTAGTGGAAGCTGGGTCTGAAATGGCCCTGTGAAACTCCTGTTCCAGCCTGTGTTCATCTGATTGATGTAGGAAATATTACACCCCAGAAAGCACGCAGGAACCCATGCTTCACACATCCACAAGGCCCTCTGTGCATAAAGGAGTGTGCCTGTCCGGGCAGGTTCCCGGTAAAATCAAAGAAACCTTCTGGATCACCACGCATTTCTGACTTTGCAAATACACCCAACTTCCTTTTTTTTTTTTTGAGGATGTGTATATTATCCCTCATGTCAGGGATCAGAACAGTTTTTCAAAGGCCATGTGGAAATTCTACTCCCGTGAAAAAAAATTATTCCACTTCAAACAGTACAAGTCCAAGTAGCCGTTCTTAAAAAAAAAAAAAAAAGGCAGAATCAACTCAGAGACTAAAGTCTTTAGTTCTCTAATCATCTACTGTAGAGTTGAAATATTAACAGAATTTGTTAAAATGTTGGGAAAACTCTGATCAGATGGATATACCATCGCAGGTGTCCCTGAGCCTTACCCAAGGCAGGAGAGAGTCATTTAAAAAATTGATGATGAAACTACAGTTAAATTTAAAAAAACAAAAAAATCCTCTGTAGCAAAATTTATTTATACCAGATGAATGTAATGGTCATCATTGCCTCCGGTGTGGCAGACAGGAAAGCGTCTGCCTGCAATGCAGGAGACCCAGGTTCGATCCCTGGGTCGGGAAGATCCCCTGGAGAAGGAAATGGCAGCCCACTCCAGTATTCTTGCCTGGAAAATCCCATGGACCACGGAGCCTGGTAGGTTACCGTCCATGGGGTCGCAGAGTCAGACACGACTGAGGGACTTCACTTTAATGCATATCCCAGATCTTGTGACATTGTCCATGAAAATCCAGTCTCACTGGCTATCTTTTCTTTTTTCTTTTTGCAGAGTTACATGGACTTGTTTGTTGAGTCCAAATGGAATGACACCTTCGCCGGCTCCCAGGCTGAAGTGACCCGATCACTGCCTGAAAGGAAAGGAACGTGAACTCTTGGCAAAGTCATCCTACACAGCACATTTGGGTTTGGAGATGTGGTGGCTACTCAAGTTTCACATGTGAGGTTCGGTGTGCTCACTTGGAAAAGTGGGGAAAACTGTACAGATATGTAGATGAGAGAGAGAGAGAGAGATGTAGATGATAGACAGATGGGATACATAAGTGGAATGGAAAAATGGTTGGATGGATAGATAAAAAGATGGACAAGATAGATAGATTGATGGGCAGATTGGTGCATAGGTAGGCAGACAGATGATTGATAGATACGATAGACGGATAGGACAGATAAATGGATAGATAAGCGGGATGGATAGATACTTCCCTGGTGGCTCAGATGGTAAGGCGTCTGTCTACAATGCAGGAGACCTGGGTTCAATCCCTGGGTCGGGAAGATCTGCTGGAGAAGGAAATGGCACCCCACTCCAGTACTACTGCCTGGAAAATCCCATGGACAGAGGAACCTCGTAGGCTACAGTCCATGGGGTCGCAAAGAGTCGGACACGACTGAGCGACTTCACTTACTTCACTTAAGAGGGATGGGAGGGTGGATCGATGCATAGAGAGACAGGGAAATAGATGAGAGAGACGTAGATAGAGGAGACACACAGTCAGATAGATTAGATGATGGGATATAAAAGTGGATACATAAGTGGAATGGAAGAATGTATGGCTAAGCACACGAAAAGACAGATGGAAGATGGAGAAATAAGTGAAAGGTAGGTAGACAGACCTGATGGGTAGGTGGATGGATAGACAGATGATTATAGGATAGGTCAATGGATAGATACGAGGGATGGGAGGGTGGATCCATGGAGAGAGAGACAGAGAAATAGATGAGACAGACATAGATAGAGGAGATAGATAGATAGTTGGAGAGACATGGATGATAGATAGGATACCTAGATGGATAGATGAGTGGAATGGAAGAATGGGTGGATGAATAGATAAAAAGACAGATGAGAATAGAGATAATAGGTAGGTAGATAGAGGATGAGTGGATAGCTGATTGATAGACCTGAGAGATAAATGGATAGATACGAGGGATGGAAAGGTGGATGAATGGAGAGAGAGACAGAGAAACAGATGAGAGAGAAATAGCTAGATAGAAAGACAGATACCTGATGGGTAGACAGATGATATAGAGATGGATAAGTGAGGTCCTACTCTGTTCTCAGTCATCGTACCTCCCACCTCTCTCCTGCGAATTCACGTCCGGAAAGCCTAACCTTCAACATAACGGTATCAGGAAGCGGGTCATTGAGGAGGTGATTCGTCTACGGCTGTGGAGGCCTCATGCCCCAGATTAGTCTCTTCTGCAAGAAGAGACCCCAGAGAGCTCCGTCTCTCTCCCACCACTGGAGGGCACAGCAAGCAGGGCTTGGCGGTGAACCAGGAAGAGAGCGCTCGTCAGACTGGAAGCATGCTCAACCCTGAATTTTGGACTTCCAGCCTCCAGAATTCTAAAAATAAATTCCTGTAGTCTGTAAGCCAGCCCGTCTGTGGCATTCAATTATAGCAGCGGAATGGACAAGCACAGAACTTCAGTAGATGGATGACAGACAAAGACACAGATGGGTAGACGGCTACATAGATAGACACATAAATAGATGGATAGATATATACACAGACACATATAATAGATACATAGACACATAAATAGATTGACACACGGATAGATAGACACATAATAGGTGTATAGACAGAGGCATAGAGAGATGATAGATGAATTTGAACAGATAGATGGATGCATGAAAAGATGGATGGACGATTGGTTGGATAAATATAATAGGTAGCTCATAGATGATAGATACAATAGACAGATGATTTTTAAATTTTATTTGTTTAATGGGAGGGTAATTACTTTACAATATTGTGGTGGTTTTTGCCATACATTCACATGAATCTGCCACGGGTGTATATCTGTTCCCCATCCTGAACCCCCCCTCCCGCCTCCCTCCCCATCCCATCCCTCAGGGTCATCCCGGTGCACCAGCCCTGAGCACCCTGTCTCATGCATCGAACCTGGCCTGGCGATCTGTTTCACATACAGTAATATACATGTTTCAATAATATTCTCCCAAATCATCCCACCCTCACCTTCTCCCACAGAGTCCAAAAGTCTGTTCTTTACATCTGTGTCTCTTTTGCTGTCTTGCATATAGGGTCATCGTTACCATCTTTCTAAATTCCATATATTTGCATTAATATACTGCATTGGTGTTTTTCTTTCTGGCTTATTTCACTCTGTATAATCGGCTCCAGTTTCACCCACCTCATTAGAACTGATTCAAATGCATTCTTTTTAATGGCTGAGTAATACTCCATTATGTATATGTACCACAGCTTTCTTAGCCATTCATCTGCTGATGGGCATCTAGGTTGCTTCCATGTCCTGGCTATTATAAACAGTGCTGCGATGAACATTGGGATACACGTGTCTCTTTCAATTCTGGTTTCCTCACTGTGTATGCCCAGCAGCGGGACTGCTGGTCATAAGGCAGTTCCATTTCCAGTTTTTTAAAGAATCTCCACCCTGTTCTCCAGAGTGGCTGTCCTAGTTTGCATTCCCACCAACGGTGTAAGAGGGTTCCCTTTTCTCCACACCCTCTCCAGCACTTATTTAAACAGATGATTTTGATAGATACATTTGAACAGATGAATGGATGAAACATGGATGCATGAGATGCTTGGAGAAAAAGATAATAGACAGATGATAGACGTGCCAAGAGATATGTAAACAGATTAAGTGAAACATCTGTATCTTCTTTGGGTTTGGAGCATTGCATAATGACACCCCAGTATCAGAGCACTTTCATTGAGAATCCCCCTGTGGTCCACCTCTTCTTCCCTCTTCCCTCCATAACCCTTAGCAAGCATGGATCTTTTTACTGTATCCACAGTTCTGCCTTTCCCAGAAGGTCATTGAATTGGAATCCTACAGTACATGGCTGATAATCAATTTTTAAAGTAATACCCCTAATTCCTTTCTTGGAAAGGAAACGGTTCTTTCTTTGATCAAAGCAGTGCCTGAAAGGCCACCATGTGTTGGATGTTCTATTGACATGAGCTCATTTAATTACTCCAACATCCTCCTGCATGAGGTCATAACATCCGAGTTTCGCCGGGTAGCTCAGAGGTTCCAAGTTCAGGCAGGATGTGAGTGCAGGAGAGCCTTGAAATACAACCCTTTGTCGTCCACTTCATCCTGGCTTGAGGAGACCCCAGAGGCTGCTGCTGACTTTTAGGGCCAATGACCTTACACTTGGGTTTCCTTGGTGGCTCAGTGGTAAAGAATCCACCTGCCAATGCAGGAGACGCGGGTTCCATCCCTGGGTCGGGAAGATCCCCTGGAGGAGGGCGTGGCAACCCACTCTAGTATTCTGGCCTGGGAGAATCCCATGGGCAGAGGGACCCGGCGGGCTACAGCCCATGGGGTCGCAAGAACAATGCTGATACGCACTCTGTTTCTAGCCAACCATGGGCTCTTAGACACGTTAAAATGTGTGCAGAGCTGAGATATCCTGAGATAACTGTCCTTCCATGAGTGATCTTCTTTCTTTTAATCTTATTGAATTGGCTGCGTTGGGTCTTCATTGCAACTCACAGGCTTGGTTGCCCCGAGGCACGATTAGTTCCCTGACCATGGATTGAACCGGCATCCCTTGCATTGAAAGGTGAAGTCTTAACCAACAGACCACCAGGGAAGTCCCCCTTAGATGAGTGATCTTATTTAAGAAATAAGACTAAGGCTGCTTGCGTACACAGTTCACGTTTTCCTGTCTCCGCTCTTCTGCCTGACTGGATTTCCTATGTAGAAAACCAAAATAACTTTGAACAAATGCCTCGTGCAGACAGAGTTCCTAGTTGGAGAAATCAGAGGAGACAGGCATTAATTGAATAAGCTAAAAATGTTCAACCCAGTCCTCTGCACACACAGATGATGTCTTGCATTTTAATTGGGTCTGATAGCTCAGCTGGTAAAGAATCCGCTTGCAATGCAGGAGACCTGGGTTTGATCCTTGGGTTGGGAAGATTCCCCTGGAGAAGGGAAAGGCTCCCCACTCCAGCATTCTGGCCTGGAGAATTCTGTGGATTATACAGTCCATGGGATCGCAAAGAGCAGGTCACGACTGAGTGACTTTCACTTTCACTTTTTAACATTGTTGTGAAGAATTCTTTCCTCTCCCTTAGACATTGTAGGTGGATTTTACCCTGTAGTTTCCGCACCAAATTGATGTTGTTGTTCAGTTACTAACTTGTGTCTGATTCTTTGCCACTCCATGGACTGCAGTCCACCAGGCTTCCTTGTCCATCACCGTCTCCCAGAGCTTGCTCAAACTCATGTCCATCGAGTCAACGATGCCGTCCAATCATCTCATCCTCTGACGTCCCCTTGTCTTCCTCCCTTCAATCTTCCCCAGCACCAGGGTCTTTTCCAGTGAGTCAGTTCTTTGTATCAGGTGGCCAAAGCATTGGAGCTTCAGCTTCAGCAGCAGTCCTTCCAATGAATATTCAGGACTAATTTCCTTTAGGATGGACTGGTTGGATCTCCTAGCAGTCCAAGGGACTCTCAAGAGTCTTCTCCAACACCACCGTTCAAAAACATCAATTCTTCGGCACTCAGCTTTCTTTATGGTCCAACTCTCACATCCATACATGACCACTGGAAAAACCATAGCCTTGACTAGACGGACCTTTGTTGGCAAAGTAACATCTGCTTTTTAATATAGTTTAAACTCCTTGCTGTGCATGGAGCTCTCAAGAGTCTTCTCTAGCACTCCTTGGGCCATCAAATAAAACACAACAACGTTATGGGTCTTGTCATATCTTGCCTAAATTAAACAGTAGAGTGATTCAGAAATCTGTGAGGGGATCTGGGGGCACGCATTGGGTCTGTCCTGGATGTGTGAATTTTTATGGAAATCTCAGTTTCTCCTTTCTTCCAAAGCCCTTCCATTCAGTTCTCTGGGACCCCTTCTCTTTAATTCGTTCATTCAGTTGCTACGTTGTGCCTGACCCTTTGCGACCCCATGGACTGTAGCCCACCAGACGGCTCTGTCCATGGGATTTCCCAGACAAGAATGGGCTACCAGCCAACCGGAGTGGGTTGCCATTTCCTCCTCCAGGGGATTTTCCTGACTCAGGATTGAACTTCCATCTCCTGCAGGCTGGTTCGTTACCACTGAGCCACCTGGGAAGCCCGTAATCAAGGGTTAGGAGAAAGAAATCCAGATGACCAATGTGTGGGCAGGATCTCCAAAAGGGACTTCAGATTGAAATAGCCACAGGCAACCAAGAAGAAGCGTAGATGCAAAGTTGCTGAGTTGTGTCCGACGCTTTGCGACCGCGTGGACTGTAGCCTGCCAGGCTCCTCTGTCCATGGGCTTCTCCAGGCAAGAGTACTGCAGTGGGTTGCCATTCCCTTCTCCAGGGGATCTTTCTGACCCAGGGATGGAACTCCTGTGTCCTGCATGGGCAGGCGGGCTCTTTACCTCTAGCGCCACCTGAGACGGACGACAGAGCTGAGACTGTTTTCACCCTGGAGGGGATCATGCTTCTGCACGTAGAAACCAGGTAGGTCTCTGTGTTGTCATCCTGGGAAGGGTGATGCCAAGATGAACAGGAGCCAGCCTCCTCACCTGTCTTGCAGTCCCACGCTCTTGCTCTCAGATGTTTGCGGAAAATGAAGGCGTCAACGTGCATTCGTGATATCCATGTGTTCACCAGCATGAACTGTGATGTTTGCTATCAAAAGTCTGTTCACGAGCTCTCAGATTCCACCACCGGCACACCGCCAAATGCTGAGTTATGCAAACGGGGTGGCTCCTCTGCAAAGAGTGGAAATAAGTCTTGACTTGTTTGAAAACCTTTCTGTTTAGATTGATGCCACTATGCTCTGTGCCTCTGAGCTGTTTTGAAAGCTCAGTTAGCTCATCCTGAAAGAAACAGAGCCAGTGTTCCATATTCATTACTAACGGATTCATGGCCCACCCACGGGGGTGGGTAGGGCCGGGTCGGGGGTTAGTATCTAACCTTTGACATTGAATCCAGTCAACACGGTGTTGCTACATCATCCATAAAGACTGACATCTAGAATGTTTTTAAACATAGAAAAAAGAGAAATTTACTTCTGTCAGGGTTTTTTTTTTTTTTCTTTTTTGAGCTTGTCTGCATCTGAGTGCTGTAAAGACAGAAGGAACCAGAAAGATTGTTTATAAATAATGTAAGTATAAAGTTAAATCCTAGGATAATCTCCTTCACTTGAACAAAAATGATGCCTTGTCTCCAGGGCTTAAGAAGGGTCTTGTTAGATACTGTAGATGGATGCACAGAGAGATGTGATGGATGGATGGATGGCTAGATAGATGGGTAGATAGATTTTCAGGACTGATGATAGGTAAATATGATAGATGGATGGATGGATGGCTACATAGATAGATATTCGGGATAGATGATAGACAGATACGATGAATGGATAGACAGATAGATATGATGAATGGGTGACCAGATAGATAGATGGATAGATAGATATTCAGGATTAATGATGAATAGATAGATATGATGGATGGATGGATAGATAGATATGATGGATGGATGGATAGATAGATATGATGGATGGATAGCTAGATAGTCAGGATTGATATAGATAGATCAGTATGATGGGTGGATGACTAGACAGAGAGATGGATACATAGATATGATGGATGGATGGCTAGATAGATAGATATTCCGGATGATGATAGATAGATAGATAGATATGACGGATGGATGGGTGGATGGATGGCTAGATAGATATGATGGATGGATGGATTACTAGGTAGATGGGTAGACAGAGATTCAGGACTGGATGGCTACATAGACATGATGGATGGATGACTAAGTAGATAGATATTCTGGATTGATGATAGAGGGATATGATGGATGGATGGATTACTAGATAGATGGGTAGACAGATATTTAGGATTATGGATGGCTAGATAGATATGATGGATGGATGAGCAGATTGATGGCTAGATAGATATTCAGGATTGACAGATACATAGGTAGATAAATAGATATGATAAATGGATGACTAGATAGATAGATATTCAGGATTAATGATGGATGGATAGATCGATATGATGGATGGATGGATGGCTAGATGGATGGCTAGATATGATGGATGAATGGATAGATAGATATGGATGGCTAAATAGATAGTCAGGATTGATACAGATAGATTGATATGATGGGTAGATGGATCAATAGAGATAGGTGGATAGTGGGTATGACAGATGAATGGATAGATAGATATGATGATGTATAGATGGCTAGAGAGTCAGGATTGATTTGGACAGATTGAGCAGTCAAGGCTACCACAAGTCTTTATTGTTACCAGTGGTTATCTGAAGAGTTTCTTGGGGATTAGGGACACTCACGTGTCCTTCCCATCCCTTTCCATTCCATCAAGCCATTCACTTTTCCCCGACAGTTCACCCCTGTGTCTCGCTGCTTCTGACCTCTGGGGAGGCTTTGCAACATCAGAGCGTGACGCAATATTCCTGCCACGGTGGTAAAGATAACAGACACATCTGTTTGCAGAGACGCTCAGCGGCTTATTCCTCTCGATCCAAGTTCTGAGGCTGTCATCCTTGGGAGGTGCTAAGTGTCCGGCGCGAGGATGCCTTCAGTAAATCAGTCGTGGAAGAACACACTTTGTCTTTAAGAAAGAAAGAAAATGAAGTCGCTCAGTCGTGTCCGACTCTTTGCAACCCCTTGAACTGTAGCCTACCAGGCTCCTCCATCTATAGAATTTTCCAGGCAAGAGTACTGGAGTGGGTTGCCATTTCTTTCTGCAGGGGATCTTCCCGACCCAGGATTGAACCCGGGTCTCCCGCATTGCAGGCAGTCGCTTTACCATCTTTAAAGCTTTCTTCAACGAGGATAGGGTGGGGAGGGGGGACTTACCTGGGGGCCCAGTGGTTAGGATTTCGCCTTCCAATGAAGAGCCTGTGTGTTTGATCCCTGATTGGGGAGGAACTAAGATTGCACATGCCTCCTGGCCAAAAAAAAAAAAAAAAGAAAGAAAGAAAAATCTATCTTGTCTCCACTTCTTCCACTACACATATAATCTGCTGGTTTCTTGACAGTAGCCCTTCTGACAGGTGGGAAGCATTCTCTCATTGCGGTTTTGATTTCCGTTTCCCTGATCATGAGCTATGTCGACGATCTTTTCCTGTGGTGGTCGGTCATCACCTGAGTGTTCTTTTCGTCCATGGAGGTCTCATCAAAGAGGGAGACTTGAACCCTGGGGTGATCAAAGGTATTTACCCTTCCTAAAATTCTCACAGGGGGCCTTGCTTTATCTATGACTTTTAAAATTGTTAATTGGAGGATAATTGCTTTACGGTGCTGTGTTAGCATCTGCTGTACGGCAGCGTGAATCAGCCATGTGTCTACATACATCCCCTCCCTCTTGAGCCTCCCTCCCACCCCCCATCCACCCCTCTGGGTCATCACAGAGCCCCGAGCTGAGCTCCCTGCCTACAGAGCAGCTCCCACCAGCGGTCTGTTTTACACACGGTTGTGTGTAGAGCTTCTCTCTCGACTCATCCCGCCCTCTCCTTCCCCCGCTGGGTCCGAAGGTTCATTCCCTATGCCTGCGTCTCTATTGCTCTATTGTTCGTCTGTACCGTTTTGTAGATTTCCTATATATGCCTTGACACGCATGGTTTGTTTTCCTTTTCATCACTTACTTCACTCCGTTATAACAGGCCCATCCACCTCAGACTTGGTTTTCGGCCTGAGAGCTGAGCGCCGGCTAGCCGTGTGGGAAAGCTTGAGAAAGGTCTCACTGGACGCGTTTTACAGGAACCGCTGACTGTGAGGCATTGCTATTCTAGCCACCCAGAAGGCGGGCTCTCTACAGACGGGATGTTTGCAGAAACAAGCTTCCTGCTCAGAACATTCAAGCATATGTCTTGTGTACGTGATGATTTTGTTTGCCTTAGGTTTGTTAAAAAGATGGTTCACCTAAGGATCCAGCGGTACATCGTTAGACCTCATTACTCGACAGTCTTTTCCAAACGCAGCTGTTTTGTCAATTACACGCATGGTAAGTCGCTTCCGTCATGTCTGACTCTTTGCGACCCCGTGGACTATAGCCCCGCCTGGCTCCTCTGTCCATGGGGATTCTCCAGGCAAGAAGAGGGAGTGGGCTGCCATTTCCTCCTCCAGGGGATCTTTGCAACTGCTAAGCCGCTAAGTCGCTTCAGTCGTGTCCGACTCTCTGCGACCCCATAGATGGCAGCCCACCAGGCTCCCCTGTCCGTGGGATTCTCCAGGCAAGAACACTGGAGTGGGTTGCCATTTCCCTCTCCAGTGCATGGAAGTGAAAAGTGAAAGGGAAGTCGCTCAGTTGTATCCGACTTGTAGCGACCCCATGGACTGCAGCCCCCCAGGCTCCTCCGTCCATGGGATTTTCCAGGCAAGAGAGCTGGAGTGGGGGGCCATTGGCACACTGGGGTCAAAACGTCGTCTCCTACGTCTCCTGCTTTGGCAGGTGGGTTCTCTACCACTGGGGCCACTTGGGAAGCAGAAATCAACACAAAACCATAAACAGGCATCTTCTGTGGAAATGCACAGCCGCAGCCAACGATCTTCTCTTTCTCGTGCTTAAGGAAGTGGCTGATAACCTGTTCACAAAACACCGTGCTTCTGTTTCCTCGAAGAGACCTTTACAGCTTTGAGAGCACGTGCAGGGCAGTCTTGAGTTACAGAGCTCCAGATCAGACCCAAAGTCTTAGGCAGGTGAGTCTTTGATGAGACTCGAAGGCCCCAGGCTGTAACACACAAGGTTCATTTAATAGGTAGAGATTTATCTGCGTGTTAACAACACACCGAGGGAAAACAGGGAAAGCAGAAATCTGTTGGTCACTCAGCCGTGTCCGACTCTTTGTGACCCCATGGACTGTAGCCTGCCAGGCCTTTCTGTCCATGGGATTCTCCAGGTGAGGATACTGGGGTGGGTTGCCGTTCCCTCCCCCAGGGGATCTTCCCCACCCAGGGATCAAAACCCAGGTCTCCTGCATTGCAGGCAGGCTCTTTACCATCTGAGCCACCAGGTACATAGGATTGTAATAAAGAGCAGTATTATAAATGTTTACCCATGGGAGATTTGATTAATGTCACATTAAATATATTTGATAGAATATTATATGGCAGTTAAAAATGATCAGGCAGGTATTTATGTGATAAATTGAAAAAAAAAACTATGAAATATCGAATCAAAAAAACAAGTTACAAAGAGTCCCTGTTATGGAATGCCCTTCGTGTTCATAAGTAAATAAGTAAAATATTTATTTTTAATATATTAAAAGATCTGTCTTAGATCTGCCAGGTCTTAGTTGCGACACAAGGGATCTTTAGTTGCTGTGTGCCGACAGACTCTTAGTTGCAGCGTGTGGGATCTAGCTACGTGACTGAGCATGAAACCTGGGCCTCTTGCGTGGGGAACACGGAGTCTTAGCCACTGGACCACCAGTGAAGCCACGAGGAGGCACTCTTTTGTTTTTAACTTTTCCACACGCGTGTGGATTTGCCTATTTGTTTGTTTGTTTCCCATAAGCATTGGCCCCCCACTCCAGCACTCTTGCCTGGAAAATCCCATGGATGGAGGAGCCTGGTAGGCTGCACTCCATGGGGTCGCTGAGAGCTGAAGAAAACTCAGTGACTTCCCTTTCACTTTTCACTCTCATGCACTGGAGAAAGAAAGGGCAACCCACTCCAGTGTTCTTGCCTGGAGAATCCCAGGGACGGCAGAGCCTGGTGGGCTGCCGTCTCTGGGGTCGCACAGGGTCGAACACGACTGAAGCGACTTAGCAGCAGCAGCAGCAGCATTATCAACCTGTTTATCTAAAATGGAGGGAGGAAAATGAAAAAGGAGAAAATCATCTTTGTGGTGGAGGAAACCTCTTTCTCTCCATGTGCACCTTGCTATTTTATGAAAGCCTTAAGTAAATGGCAACCCACTCCAGTATTCTTGCCTGGAAAATCCCATGGACGGAGGAGCCTGGTAGGTTCCTGGTAGTCCCTGGGGTCGCAAAGAGTCGGACACGACTGAGCAACTTCACTTTCACTTTAAGAACACATGGGTGGTCTAGTAATGCTTGCAAAAACAGTCATGAATCTGTTGTGAGACCTCTTTAAATGTGACGAAATGATTGCATGTGTTTTCGTGTGTTTGATACGTCAGGTGGATTCTTTACTGTCTAAGCCAGCAGGGAAGCCCTCGCGATTACTGGAGGGGGAAGACACTTCCCCTATACCCTTCTAGGGTCTTCAGGCAGTCTAAATTAAATTAACATGAGACAGATGAACGGGAGAAAATCAAACGTTTAAGTACATGTATACTTTGCCGACTAAGGTCCGTCTAGTCAAGGCTATGGTTTTTCCAGTGGTCATGTATGGATGTAAGAGTTGGACTGTGAAGAAGGCTGAGCGCCGAAGAATTGATGTGTTTGAACTGTGGTGTTGGAGAAGACTCTTGAGAGTCCCTTGGACTGCAAGGAGATCCAACCAGTCCATTCTGAAGGAAATCAGCCCTGGGATTTCTTTGGAAGGAATGATGCTAAAGCTGAAACTCCAGTACTTTGGCCACCTCATGCGAAGAGTGGACTCAATGGAAAAGACTGTGATGCTGGGAGGGATTGGGGGCAGGAGGAGAAGGGGATGACCCAGGATGAGATGGCTGGATGGCATCACTGACTCGGTGGACGCAAGTCTGAGTGAACTCTGGGAGTTGGTGATGGACAGGGAGGCCTGGCGTGCTGCGATTCATGGGGTCGCAAAGAGTCAGACACGACTGAGCGACTGAACTGAACTGAACTGAACTGAAACAGAGAGAAAAGAATTTCGATGCTGGCTCACGGGTAAAGAGTTCACCTGCCGATGCAGGAGACGTGGGTTCGATCCCTGGGTCAGAAAGCTCCCCTGGAGGAGGGCATGGCAACCCACTCTAGTATTCTTGCCTGAGAAATCGCATGGACAGAGGAGCCTGGTGGGGTACGGTCCTGGGGGGTCACAAAGAGTCGGACACGACTGAGCAACTCAGCATAGCCTGTCCCTTGGGGACCTTCAGACATGCTGTCACCCAGAGGCAAGAGAGGGAAAAAAAAATTTTTTTAAGATGGTGGTGACTTGCTGGGTTGAGTTACTTCCTAGTCACACCAAGACTGCAACTTTCATTTTGCAGAATCTCAGCAAAGACCAGCATTTTCGCAGCACGGATCATTCCTAATGCAAACCATCTGCTCAGCTAGAAAAGCAAACAGAGGAAAAGCGAAAAAAAGAAAAGAGCATGGCCTCAGTTTGCTGCAAAAGAGGCCAGTCTTTGCTTTCTCAACCAAGAGGCGGTGCACTAATTAATTTTTTAAACGCTGACCTCGTTTGAATTATTTCAGGCCTCTCGATGAAAACCATATGTCGGGAGGGTGTGTGTCTTGAATTCTATAGGCTGGGAAGTCTGTGTGTTTTTGGAAGGTTTCTGTCCGTTCATACCTTAGGGTGAACAGGAGTGTCGGGTTCCTTTCAGAACAAAGACCTGCAGTGTGAACTCGAGGAGCAGGCGGGGGTTCTTGAGGAGTAAAAGTGAGGCGGCAGACCAGGAGAGGTGGGCGAATTACAGAGAAACGTTACTCAGCGTGTAAACCTGTTTAGAGCTGGCCAACCTATGCAGATGATGTGTCCGACCCCACTCACAGATCAGACCTGGAAAGTGGGGGAAGGGGCAATGTGAGTGAACTCCTGGGAGAGTGAAATGGAAAACTGAGTATGATAAGCCACAGTGGAACTTAGGAGTGCGTGTGGGCGTGTCTATAACTGATGATCAAAAGCTTGCTGGTTCTTAAAGACAATGCCGATTCAAAACCTAACAGGTTTGAATAAAGAGACTGATGCTTTCAAACCATGGTGTTGGAGATGACTCCCTTGAGAGGCCCTTGGGCTGCAAGGAGATCAAACCAGTCAATCTTAAAAAAAAAAAAAAAAATCAACCCTGGAGATTCATTGGAGGGACTTTGAATCGCATAGTCTAGATTCATTGGAGGGACTACCAATCCTGAAGCTGAAGCTCCAATGCTTTGGCCACCTGATGCGAAGAGCTGACTCATTTGAAAAGACCCTGATGCTGGGAAAGATTGGGGGTGGGAGAAGAAGGGGACGACAGAGGATGAGATGGTTGGATGGCATCACCGACTCGATGCACACGAGTGTGAGCAAGCTCCGGGAGACGGTGATGGACAGGGAGGCCTGGCGTGCTGCGGTCCACGGGGTCGCAGAGTCGGACACGACTGAGGGACTGAACAACAGGCGGTATATAGCTCACTGGCTTATCCTTACGCCTGTCAGTCAAATGCTTTTCTGAAAATCCCCACGCCCCAGAAAAAAAGAAAAGAAAGTAGAGACATTTCAGAATAAGGAGAAAGAATAAAAACAGAGCCTCGGGGGTGGGTCCATGCCCCCCTGGAACCCTAAGGGTGGACCATGTGTCCGTGGTAACAATAGTTTCCTTATAAAGAATTAAATGAGAAGGATGCCACGGACCACTGTGCTCATTTTTTAAGATTTCAATATTTTCCTTTCTGCACCTTTGGTAGGTTTGTTTTTTTTTTTTTTAACGGCGTATATAGAACCTGTGAGCTAGACATATCAAGGACCATGAAGAGGAATCCGTAGGGAGAAATGGTGTTGATGACATGACATAAATTGCGATGTTATGTCTTCTGTACCATAATGAATGCTTAAATGCGGCAACAAATGTAATCAGTTCTGATGACTTAGAAATCCATCTACTTCTTGTCAGCACACGATAAAGCCCAGATATGAGGCCGGGCAAAAGATGACGGCTCCAAATTTTTGAAGAAGGAACTCTAACACATAATGATGTAATGTTTGGTTTTCTCACAAGCCTTTTTTGTTTTTGATAGATGAGGAAAAACACGGACAAAGAAATTCATGGATTTATTAGTGCCAACATCAAAGTTGAAAATATTTGGAGTTCTAAACTTTCACTTACATTATATCCCAGGGGTGAATACTGCTGCTTCAAAAGTGAATTAAGAAAATATAAATGACTTAAGAACATAAAAGTGAGATGAGATTTAGGGAAAGCGCCATATTCAGTAAAGATTGCAAAATGTTCTTATTCTATTAGAAAGAAATGCTCTCATAATCTAATGGCTAAAAACCTCAAGGGTGATTTCAAATAGAGGGTGATATAAAATAAGTTAAGTTAGGTAAGTCGCTCAGTCGTGTCCGACTCTTTGCGACCCCGTGGACTGTAGCCCACCGGGCTCCTCCATCCGTGGAATTCTCCAGGCAAGAATACTGGAGTGGGTGGTCATTTCCTTCTCCAGGGGATCTTCCCGACCCAGAGATCGAACTCAGGTCTCCCACATTGCAGGCAGACGCTTTAACCTCTGAGCCACCAGGAAAGCCACATATAAGCAAGAGGATGCATAAATATGTATACATATATAGCCAGTATAATGTGTGCCATGTTATATATATATTTTTGTAGATGTGTGTATCTATCTGCTCAGTCTCTCAGTCGTGTCTGACTCTTTGCCCACCGGGCTCCTCTGTCCGTGGGATTCTCCAGGCAGGAATACTGGAGTGGGCTGTCATTTCCTCCTCCAGGGGATCTTTATACACTGTGTGTCTCATAATATAGATTTGTATAATGTATCTCCTAATTACATATTACCGCTATAAAACTTTCATCAGTCAGGCAGTTCACCGCTCAGTCGTGTCTGACTCTTTGCGACCCCATGGACTGCGGCATGCCAGGCCTCCCTGTCCATCACCAACTCCCAGAGCTTAGTCAGACTCATGTCTGTTGAGTCGGTGATGCCATCCAACCATCTCATCCTCTGTCGTCCCCGTCTCCTCCGGCCCTCAGTCTTTCCCAGCATCAGGGTCTTTTCCAATGAATCAGCTCTTCGCTTGAGGTGGCCGAAGTATTGGAATGTCAGCTTCAGCATCAGTTCTTCCAATGAACACCCAGGACTGATCCCCTTCAGAACGGACTGGTTGGATCTCCTTGCAGTCCAAGGGACTCTCAAGAGTCTTCTCCAACACCACAGTTCAAAAGCATCAATGCTTCAGCGCTCAGCTTTCTTCACAGTCCAACTCTCGCATCCGTACATGACCACTGGGAAAACCATAGCCTTGACTAGACGGACGTTTGTTGGCAAAGCAATGTCTCTGCTTTTGAATGTGCTGTCTGGGGCTGCCGTCCATGGGGGTCGCACAGAGTCGGATGGACAGCAGGAGCTCTCACACAACCCCAGCTCACGTCCTCACGCAGGCCCTGTGTTAAACCCTTAGAAGCTGCAGCTGGCGTGAGCCACAGAGGCCTGGGAGCCTGCTGTCATTGTTAGGAATCCCATTTTGCAAATGAAGAGACTGAGCTTTTGTAGAGAAGGCAAGCGTCTGGAGGAGGCCACCCTCGGGCTGGGAATCGGTCCCTGCTGCGTCACCACCCAGTTTATTCTTTGAGCCCCGCTGTGATTCTTCTCAAGCAGCGGTTTCCCTTTTATTATGCACATGAAGGAAGAAAGATGTTTGGGCCTGCCTTGGAAATTCACCGTGGGTTTGCTTTCCTGAACAGGGAATAAGACACCCACTAAGGGGCACCCTGCCACTTAAAAGGTTGAAGGCGGGAGGAGAAGGGGACAACAGAGGATGAGATGGTTGGATGGCATCACCGACTCGATGGACATGAGTTTGACCAAGCTCTGGGGGTTGGTGATGGACAGGGAAGCCTGGCATGCTGCTCTCGACTGAGCGACTGAACTACAAGAGGCACCTGGCCTCTCGAAGGGCAGAAAAACTTGCTGGGGAGGATTTCTGTGTGTAAACAAACTTCAGGCAACTGGCTCCAAAGCAATGTTCCTAACCGTAGCAGGTTAGTGCCAAATGGCCCAAACGGAGCTTCAGGGGAGGCTCAGAGCCTCGGGACTGCTTTCCTGCAGCTGCCTGACCTCCTGGGATCTCAGAGGTGGCCCCCTGGATGGGGGTTGCAGAAGGGAAACAGGCTTAATCCCCCGGGAAAGCCTGCAGCCTGCAGGACAGGGGAGGGGGGCAGCCTTGCTGTTTGTCTGTGGCGGGGAAGGGAGATGTGGGAGACTGTTTGTAGGCAGAGTACGCTTTAAGTAGAGATGCCAGATGAAAGAAAGTCAGCCAGCACAGACACACGTCTATACACACACAGATGCACACAATAATACTCACACAAACACAACCATATACACACATACACACGCATATAAATGCATTAAATATATACACACTATATATACACATATTGAGTGCAGCACTTTCACAGCATCATCTTTCAGAATTTGAAACAGCTCAACTGGAACTCCATTACTTCCACTAGCTTTGTTCGTAGTGATGCTTTCTAAGGCCCACTTGATTTCACATTCCAAGATGTCTGGCTCTAGGTGAGTGATCACACCATTGTGATTATCTAGGTTTTGAAGCTCTTTTTTGTACAGTTCTTCTGTGTATTCTTGCCACTCTTCTTAATATCTTCTGCTTCTGTTAGGTCCATACCATTTCTGTCCTTTATCGAGCCCAGCTTTGCATGAAATGTTCCCTTGGTATCTCTAATTTTCTTGAAGAGATCTCTAGTCTTTCCCACTCTGTTGTTTTCCTCTATTTCTTTGAACTGATTGCTGAGGAAGGCTTTCTTATCTCTCCTTGCTATGCTTTGCTTTTCTCTCCTTTTCTCTTTTGCTTTTTGCTTCTGTTCTTTTCACAGCTATTTGTAAGGCCTACAGCCATTTTGCTTTTTTGCATTTCTTTTTCTTGGGGATGGTCTTGATCCCTGTCTCCTGCACAATGTCATGAACCTCCATCCATAGTTCATCAGGCACTCTGATGCCAGCAAACTTGGAAAACTCAGCAGTGGCCACAGGACTGAAAAAGGTCAATTTTCATTCCAATCCCAAAGAAAGGCAATGCCAAAGAATACTCAAACTACCACACAACTGCACTCATCTCACACACTAGTAAAGTAATGCTCAAAATTCTCCAAGCCAGGCTTCAGCAATACGGCAACCGTGAACTTCCAGATATTCAAGCTGGCTTTAGAAAAGGCTGAGGAACCAGATATCAAATTGCCAACATCCGCTGGATCATTGAAACAGCAAGAGAGTTCCAGAAAAACATCTATTTCTGCTTTATTAACTATGCCAAAACCTTTAGCTGTGTGGATCACAATAAAGTGCAGAAAATTCTGAAATAGATGGGAATACCAGACCACCTGACCTGTCTCTTGAGAGATCTGTATGCAGGTCAGGAAGCAACAGTTAGAACTGGACATGGAACAACAGACTGGTTCCAAATCGGAAAAGGAGTACAAGGCTGTATACTGTCACCCTGCTTATTTAACTTACATGCAGAGTACATCATGAGAAACGCTGGGCTGGAAGAAACACAAGCTGGAATCAAGATTGCCGGGAGAAATATCAATAACCTCAGATATGCAAATGACACCACTCTCACGGCAGAAAGTGAAGAGGAACTAAAGAGCCTCTTGATGAAAGTGAAAGAGGAAAGTGAAAACTCTGGCTTAAAGCTCAACATTCAGAAAACTAAGATCATGGCATCTGGTCCAATCACTTCATGGCAAATAGATGGGGAAACAGTGGAAACAGTGGCTGACTTTACTTTGGGGGGCTCCAAAATCACTGCCGATGGTGATTGCAGCCACGAAGTTAAAAGACACTTACTCCTTGGAAGGAAAGCTATGACCAACCTAGATAGCATATTAAAAGGCAGAGACGTTACTTTGCCAACAAAGGTCCGTCTAGTCAAGGCTATGGTTTTTCCAGTGGTCATGTATGGATGTGAGAGTTGGACTGTAAAGAAAGCTGAGTGCCAAAGAATTGATGCTTTTGAACTGTGGCATTGGAGAAGACTCTTCAGAGTCCCTTGGACTGCAAGGAGATCCAACCAGTCCATCCTGAAGGGGATCAGTCCTGGGTGTTCATTGGAAGGACTGATGTTGAAGCTGAAACTCCAGTATTTTGGCCACCTGATGCAAAGAACTGATTCATTGGAAAAGACCTCGATGCTGGGAAAGATTGAGGGCAGGAGGAGAAGGGGACGACAGAGGATGAGATGGTTGGATGGCATCACCGACTCGATGGACATGAGTTTGAGCGAGCTCCGGGAGTTGGTGATGGATGGGGAGGCCTGGCGTGCTGCTGTCCATGGGGTCAGACAGAGTCGGACTCGACTGAGCGACTGAACTACGAGAGGCACCTGGCCTCTCGAAGGGCAGAAAAACTTGCTGGGGAGGATTTCTGTGTGTAAACAAACTTCAGTCAACCGGCCCCAAAGCAATGTTCCTAACCGTAGCAGGTTAGTGCCAAATGGCCCAAATGGAGCTTCAGGGGAGGCTCAGAGCCTCGAGGCTGCTTTCCTGCAGCTGCCTGACCTCCTGGGATCTCAGAGGTGGCCCCCTGGGCAGGGGGTGCAGAAGGGAAACAGGCTTAATCCCCCAGGAAAGCCTGCAGCCTGCAGGATGGGGTGGGGGGGATGCAGCCCTGCTGTTTGTGGTGGGAAGGAGATGTGGGAGACTGTTTGTAGGCAGAGGATGCTTTAAGTAGGGATGCCAGATGAAAGAAAGTCAGCCAGCACAGACACACGTCTATACACACACAGACACACACAATAATACACACACGAACACAAACATATATACACACACAAACACACACATATACACACGTTACACACATACACACACACACACGCATTAAATATATCAGTTCAGTTCAGTTCAGTCGCTCAGTCGTGTCCGACTCTTTGCGACCCCATGAATCGCAGCACGCCAGGCCTCCCTGTCCATCACCGTCTCCCGGAGTTCACTCAGACTCGCACCCATCGAGTCAGAGATGCCATCCAGCCATCTCATCCTCAGTCGTCCCCTTCTCCTCCTGCCCCCAATCCCTCCCAGCATCAGAGTCTTTTCCAAGGAGTCAGCTCTTCTCATGAGGTGTCCAAAGTACTGGAGCTTCAGCTTTAGCATCATTCCTTCCAAAGAAAGCCCAGGGCTGATCTCCTTCAGAATGGACTGGTTGGGTCTCCTGGCAGTCCAAGGGACTCTCAAGAGTCTTCTCCAACACCACACATTATGTGTATACACACACACACATATATATGCACACATTTTATACAGACACATTATATCTATATATATACACACATATGTATATGTACACATTTTGTACGCACACATTTATATATATATATATATACACAGATATATTTATACACACATTTTATATATATATGCTCTGTCTCCCCCTGCGACCCCATGGACTGCAGCACGCCAGGCCTCCCTGTCCATCGCCAAGTGCCGGAGTTTACTCAAACTCATGTCCGTCGAGACGGTGACGCCATCCAATCATCTCATCCTCTGTCGTCCCCTTCTCCCCCCACCTTCCATCTGTCCCAGCATCAGGGTCTTTTCCGAATGAGTCCATTCTTCACATCCGGTGGCCAGAGTTCTGGAGCTTGAGCTTCAGCACCCGTCCTTCCTGTGAATACTGAGGGTTGATTCATGAAACGGAAGGAGACTCGGAGACATAGAGGACAGACTGGTGCTTTTCGGGGAGGAGGCAGGGAGGGGTGGACTGAGAGCTTGGGATTTGCAGATGCAAACTGTGGTCTACAGGATGGGTAAGCACCAGGTCTACTGGAGAGCGCAGGGAGCTGGATTCAGTATCATGGGATAAAGCACAATGGAAAGAGCTTGAGAAAGAATGTACGTTATGTGCGGAACCGAATCAGTTTGCTGTAAAGCAGGAATTAACACAACATTGTAAACCAACTCTTCATCAATAAAATAAAGAACAGCCAAGTAGTGGGGTTTCCCTGACAGCTCACCTGGTAAAGAATCCGCCTGCAATGCAGGAGACCCCAGTTTTGATTCCTGTCGGGAAGATCCCCTGGAGAAGGGATTAGGCTGCCCATTCCAGTATTCTTGGGCTTCCCCGGTGGCTCAGCTGGTAAAGAATCTACCTGCAGTGCGGGAGACCTGGCTTTGATCCCTGGGTCGGGAAGATTCCCCTGGATAAAGGAAAGGATACAAGAACTTCCAGGCAGAAACAAGTTTAAATGTAAAAAGAGGGGAAATGAAGTAACCTTGAATGCTATCACATAAAGTGGGTCTTGGTCAGAGAAGGAAGAAATCCCGCCTGGAAAGTCTGATTTTGACGGGTAAGATGCTATGTTGTAAATAATCAGTAATGACTGGCGTGTTAAGTGCTAGGAATTTCATGTTACTTACGAGTCTCTAGTCCCAGAATCAAGCCTTCCGGCGACAAATAAATAAATAAGGCAGAATTGTGGCCCAGTTGCTGGTTTGACCTAAGCGTGTACTGATCTCTATTGCTAACGAATAAAAGGAAGGAGAAACAGGGTAATACATTCCATATTTTAGGAATGGGTGGTTTGTTTGCTTTTACACTCTTCTGACTGTATCTTGACCTCAGTTACCCTGCAGCCTGACCTCATTGTTTCCTTGAAACATGAAAGTATGAAAAAAAAAAAAAAAGAAATATGACAGCTTGCATTATCCTCATGCGCTTACAACTGCTCCATTTCAAAGTGATTATCGAGAGAAAACACGAAAGTACAACTGTGACTATTTCCTGCCAAAGATTCTGTTATTGGCAGGCGCAGGAAACGACTGTGGCTATATTTTCATATCTGATGTTCTCTTCTCTTTTAATTCATCCATTAATGTTTTTGCAGCTGATTCTTTTGAATCTTTCTTTTTGAATCCATCTGTTTGTTTTGAATCCATCTCATCCATTCTATTCGTCTTAGGGAATAATTTTTCATGGAGTTACAACTGGGATTTGTTCCTAAGCACGGTGCCCTGTTATATAGAATGTCGATGAAAGACTTCTCCAAGGCTCTTGGAGAAGTTACACTTTTAACAAATATCGTACGTTGTTGTTTAGTTGCTAAGACGTGTCCAACTCTTTGTGACCCCAAGGAGAGAAGTATTATCAAAGATGTCTGTCTCGTTCGGTTCTGAGGTTTTTCCATCTTGCAGATACTTAATTTCCAAGTGTTCTGTGTGTCTGGCCCATGGACTGTTAGTCGGTCAGTCGTGTCCAACTCTTCACAACCCCATGGGCTGTAGCCCACCAGGCTCCTCTGTCCATGGCCTGAATACTGCCGTGGGTAGCCGTTCCCTTCTTCTCCAGGGGAATTTTGCCAATCCAGAGATCAGACCCAGGATTGAGCTGCATTGCAGGTGGGTTCTTTAGCAGCTGAGCCAGCAGGGGAAGGAGAAAGTGGGGCGTATTGAAAGAGTGTCACTAACACATACACACACCAGCTCGGGTCAGACAGCTAGTGCCATGCTGCTGTGTAGCACGGAGTTCAGCTCGGGGCTCTGTGATGACCACGGGGGGTGGAGCGG
>SJYQ01005701.1:188462-218259 GCA_006410935.1 Redunca redunca | reverse complement strand
GGGATGGGGTGGGAGGGGGGCTCAGGAGCGAGGGGATCTGTGAGTTCTTACAGCTGTTTCACTTTGCTCTACAGCACAAACCAAGATTGCATTGCAAAGCTATCATCCTCCGATTAAACAAGGAAATGTAAAAAACTGCTGATAAAAAACAGGGCGCACGATGGGAGGGGCATAAATGCTTTCTGGCTTGAGATGCAACAGGATGAGAGCGTTCACCTCTGGTTTTAAAACGGGTGCTTCTCCTGAGAAGCGTGGGCTCAATCTCAGCGGTCGGCGTCATCCCTCACAGGCATGGTGCTGTGTGATTTGTGACCTTGGTCTCCATGAGTTTATCTTCCTCTGTTTTATTTCACCACATTCCTGGGATGACACACTGTCTCTTTTGAGATAGGTTAATGCCTGCTTTCAAGCTTGGTTCTGTTCTGTGAGTCACCCTATCTCCTGAAGGCAAAGATGTCTATCTCTTTCGGTTCTGAGATTTTTCCATCTTGCAAATACTTTATTTCCAAGTGCGTCTGTGTCTGGCCCACAGAGTGCTAGTTGCTCAGTCGTGTCCAACTCTTCACGACCCCATGGACTGTATAGCCCACCAGGCTCCTCTGTCCATGGAATTCTCCAGGCAAGGACACTGGAGTGGGCTGCCATTTCCTTCTCCAGGGGACCTTCCCAACCCAGGGATCGAACCTGGGTCTCCCACATTGCAGGCAGACTCTTTCCCTAAACCACGAGGGAAGAAGCATCTGGTACATGGACACACCTTCAAAAAAAGCCAATAAACTCACCGATGCTCAGTCCGATTCCAAATGATGACAACCACCTGTTCAAGGGTTTGCGGAAGACTTTCCTACACAGAAATGAGGTTTTATATGTATTTTGTGTGAGAGTTGGACTGTAAAGAAAACTAAGCACTGAAGAATTGATGCTTTTGAACTGTGGTGTTGGAGCAGACTCTTGAGAGTCCCTTGGACGGCAAGGAGAGCCAACCAGCCCATCCTGAAGAAAATCAGTTCTGAGTGTTCATCGGAAGGACTGATGCTGAAGCTGAAACGCCAGTACTTTGGCCACCTCATGCGAAGAGCTGACTCATTTGAAATGACCCTGATGCTGGGAGGGATTGGGGGCAGGAGGAGAAGGGGACGACAGAGGATGAGATGGCTGGATGGCATCACCGACTCGATGGACGTGAGTGTGAGCGAACTCTGAGAGTTGGTGATGGACAGAGAGGCCTGGCGTGCTGCAGCCCACGGGGTTGCAGAGTCGGACACGACTGAGTGATCGAACTGATGTATTTATTGGGTCATTTCCTTACAAGTGTATCTCTCAAATCAGGGATGATCCGAACATTAATAATGGGATAAGGGCTTCCCTGGTGGCTCGGTGGATAGGAATCCGCCTGCCACTGCAAGAGACACGGGTTCGATCCCCTGTCTGGGAAGATCCCACATGCCCTGGACCCCCACCACTACTGAAGCCCGAACACCCTAGAGTCCCTGCTCCACCACGAAGTGCAATGAGAAGTCTGCACACAGCTAGAGAGTAACCCCCGCCATCTGCAAGTACACAAAGCCCATTTGCAGCAACCAAGACCCAATGCATTAGTAAACGTGATTCATCTATTATTATTATTAAACTTATTTTATTTAATTTTTAAAAGTCTTAGTTTAATAATTAATTAAAATAAAAATTAATTAAATTTAAAAACAGTGGTGATAGAGCTATGATCGAGAGATATAGGGGCAGTGACCTTAAGATCCCAGGAAGAATAATGGATGGCAGAGATGTTGAGTGATGGTCCCGTCTGTTCAGGGAACACAATCAATGACGGAGACAGTGAGCTTTGATCGCTGCGCTCACCTCTGTCCAGGAGAAACGGTCAGTGGACTGAGACGGCGGGTGGGGATCGTCTTCTTCCAGGTTTTATTACAAGCAGAGTTTGAAATGCGGGACTTTCCATTCCACCCTCTGGCCGAGGAATGCTCTGCTGGCCCAGAGAGTCAAGATTTCCTGGCAGAGGGTGCTCCTGAGAATATTGTTGAGTAGGGAATAGGTCAAATTTGTTTTTTGTTTTGGAGGTGGGGTGGACTCCTATGGCTCAGTGGTCAAGAAACCCTGTGCAATGCAGGAGACCCAGGTTCGATCCCTGGGTGGGGAAGATGCCCTGGAGGAGGGCATGGCAACCCGCTGCAGTATCCTTGTCTGGAGAACCCCAGGGATAGAGGAGCCTGGCGGGGCTACAGCCCACGGGGTCGCAGAGTCGGACGCGGTGGAGCACACACTCCTGCTATGGAAACAAGCGCGTGCCTTGTGCAGCCTGCACGGCCTTTTACAAAGCTCCTCCCCCGAGACCCTGCATCCCTGTAAGATCCCCAGCTCTGATGAGCTTCGATACGGTTGCCCTGCAGTTTGCTAACGCTGGGTGCGTTTACATTGCTGCATTTTCCCGTCCAGGGTCCTCAAACTCCACACGTGGCGACGGGCCCCTGACAGGACCCCCACCTCTGGCGGCCGGACAGCTGCTTTGCAGACTTGAAAGGAAGCATCACTGCCCGAGGTTAATCGGCGCAGAGAGGTAACGCCCCTGAGATCAGAACCCCAGGGAAGCGAAGGAGGATTTAAGAAACTGCAGAGGCGTCTCTGGGCGGAGGCCCGGGGCGGGGTGGGGTGGGGTGGGGGGGCACTTTGACGCGCTTTGCCACATTCACTTAAGGAGTGAGGAGGCAACGGACCATCCCCGCTGTTTCCGTGGCAACAGGGCGGCTGCGCTCCTCCGGCTGCAAGCCGCTTCCCTCTTTGTGAAGCCAGAAGGAGGAAAGGAGCTAGCTCAACTCAGAGACGATCTTAGCTCCCAGACCAGGGGAACCCTCGCGCCCTGCCGTGGAAGGTGAGGTCCTAACCACCGGACCACCCGAGAAGCCCCAGCCCCACGGCTCCTTACACAGAGGCACTGGTCTTGCAATAGACAACCCTCACCCCCACCAAAAATAAAACTAAAAAAAATAGTGCTTGCAAAAACTGACACGAGGGCTGATTGAAAGCAGATGGCCCCGAGGATTCTGCTTAGAGCGCTTCACTTTGTTTTTGAGTGATAAGAGTGCCGGGCGTTGAAAATTCCTCCCTTTTGAGTCTTGAGCAAGGGAGTGTGGGGTTCCAAGGGTGCCCCCTGGGTGGTTCCCCTTTCTGGTCTGGATCTCTAGGATTGCATAGATCCGAGGAGAATTCCATTTTGGGGGAGCCTCAGGCTCGGGGAGCCTGACCTCAGTTTGTCCCTGGAGCCAGCAGCTCATCTGGTCAATTATTGGGGAGGGTTTGTTGGTGGTTGATGACTCAGCGGCCCATTTCAGAGGAACCTAATGCAACTGGCAAGAAAACTGTGCTTTTGTGTCTGTGTGTAAACTTAAGAGTTCTTATTATTAATTTTTTTTTTTTTAACCAGAGTCTGTTCACTTCATATGAACGAAGCATCGCTGCGATTTCAAAAACGAAGGACCATTCACGACATCCTCACCTGGGGTCTTTCTCGTCCTCCCGGGGAGCCTGAGGCAGTTCTTATGACCACCAGCTGTTCTTGAGACAGCATCCACCAGCAATCTCATCGTTATGGGAGTAACTCAAGTTTTCCATACTCAGGAAAACAATGCTGTGAGTCAACTTTCCCAGCAAAATCACATATAAGACCCAAAGACAAACCATGATCTGTTAAAAAAAAAAAATGTCCTTAAGAGTCACTGTAGATGTGCTAAGGAACTTTTAGCAAAACTACTGAAAAAGTTGAAAGTGATGCATAAAAATTGTAGAAATATTAGCTTTAAATTTGCTCGATTTAAAATGGTGGTTTAGTTGCTAAGTCGAGTCTGACTCTTGGGACCCCATGGACTGTAGACCGCCAGGCTCCTCTGCCCAAGGGATTCTCCAAGCAAAAATACTGTAGTGGGTTGCCATTTCCTTCACGAGGGGATCTTCTTGACCTAGGGATTGAACCCGGGTCTCCCTGCATGGCAGGCAGATTCTTTACCGTCTGAGCCACCCAGGAAGTTGGAAAGTCCATTAATGTATGCAGTTCACGGAGTGGCAGAGAGTTGGACACAACTTAGCCAGTGAACCACAAAATTAATGTAAGTTATATTTATTTTCATACTTTGGTTTTCACTAGTTTTGCTTCTAGGCAAAAGGCAAAACAAACTTTTCACCATCAAGGAAATTTTTTTTTTTTAAAAGGGAAGGCTGAGAAGAGAAGTTTATGGAATACTTCCAAAATATGGTGTATATAATTAAATATGATTGTTTAGAGGGTATTAGGTCGTGCTTACGGGAAAAAGGATCAGCTTTCTCATAGTTTGTTAAATAGAAAACCCACAAATAAGTAAACACACATGTTGCATGGGAGTTCTGTTTGGCAGAGAGATGTCCGTGGGGGTTACTCTTTGCCAAGAGAAGAGCCCTTTTGGCTGGAAGGATTTCCCGTTGAAGGGTGTTCAAGGACAGATAGGCTGCTGTGCTGCTTTTCGGATTCTTTGCGGGGAAGTAATTCTTCACACTCGGGGTCACGGCTGGGTTACCTCTCGGGAGCCAAGAAATGGTGGTTTCTGCAAAGGAGTTCCTAATAGCACTTGCTTTGGATGGTTTGGGTACCTTATAGGTATACTTGCTACAGTGAGCACAAGTGCCCTTGCATTATCACATAAGGAAGGGTGGTGTCCGTGTGTAATTCAGCGGAATCCCCTGGGGCTCTAGGGGAGGGGCACAATCCCTCCCGCCTATGCTCTGCCTCAGTTCCCCTCTGAAGTACCCTGTATGCTCAGTCGTGTCCGACTCTTGTGACCCCCATGGACTGTAGGCCGCCAGGCTCCTGTGTCCATGGGATTCTCCAGGCAAGGATGCTGGGGTGGGTTGCCGTGTGCTCCTCCCGGGGGTCTTCCTGACCCAGGGTCTCACCTGGATCTCCTGCGTTGGCGGGAGGATTCTTCACCACTGCATGTAGCCTGTTTAGTATGCACCAGCATTATTTCCTAAAAAAAAAAAGCACATACCTTCATGGCAAGATCTATCACTACTAAAAAATGCTAAGCATCCTCTGAGCCTGTAGCGAGCTGTGGAAAACCTCGCAACTCCCTGAGCGCAGATCTTTCTAACGCGTCTGATCAAAATGAAAAAAGCTTGAAATAGTGCACAGATGACCCAAACGTGGGCCAGGGACACAGAGTGAGCACATGCTGCCTGAAAAATGGTGTCCACGGACTCGCCCGACTCAGCGTTGCCGTGAAGTCTCCATTTCTTAAACAGAACAAAACAAAAGAGGTGAAGTACAAGAAAATGAGATACGGCTGTACCTTTTCTTTTTTTTTTTTTTGGCTGTAACTTTTCATGGAGGCCTTAGGAAGGGCTTGAACATTGACCTCGATGAATTATAAAGTACATGTTAATTTCTCAAGCTTGTAGCACCCCCGTAGGCAATTTTTTTTTTCCCATTGATCTGTCAACTTAAAAAAAATGCACAGCGTGAGAGTTGCAAGTTGAGTTTTATTTCGGGGGCAGAATGAGGACTGCAGCCTGGGAGACAGTGCCTCAGGTAGCTCTGAGAGGCTGCTCCAAAGACGCGGGTTTTGGGGGGAAGGTCAGGATATACGTGATTTTGGTGAACCGGGAGTTTATGCAGGCAAGCACGTATTTTTTTTTTTTTTTAAGTTTGCTAGTCTCGGGGAATGGTAGCCCACTCCAGTGTTCTTGCCTGGAGAATCCCAGGGACGGGAGAGCCTGGTGGGCTGCCGTCTATGGGGTCGCACAGAGTCGGACACGACTGAAGCGACTTACCAGCAGCAGCCTCGGGGCACAGATGTCAACATGAATCATTTTCACACTTGTCTAGATAGAGGAGATCTGAGATTTGGGCTCATAAAATCAGCTCCTGAAAATCTGTCTCTGAAGGCCTGTCCTGCCAGTTTTGAACCCAGAGCACAGACGTCTCCTGTCTGCCGGCCACCCTGAGCTCCTTTCACGGGGTGCTGAAGGTCAGCAGCTACAGCCGCACCTGACGGGATCCTTGTCGAGGTGGACGGGGGATGCCCACGGCGAGTGCCAGTGTGTAGTCTGCAGATGCAGCTTCCTTCCAAGGCGGCCTCAATCCTGTCCTGGCTGGGAGGTTTACAAAGACAGGGGATTCACCGCTAACACCCTTCCCATCTTCCAGGGCAAGAGCTTACGAACAGTTGAAAAGCTTAGGAGCAAAGGTACTGCTTGTACTGGAAGCAAACCATTTTGCAGGGTCCGCGCGCAGACCCATTTTTCTCTCTGTGCGACTGAGCTTCGCACTTGGTGAAACTGGAAATGACTTATAAGGTCTGACCGTGGCTCCGACTTTCCAAGAAAAACAGCAGATGAAAACCTAGACGACTTCTGCAGATGCAAGGGTTTGGTGGTTGACTAGGGCAGCAGCCTGTGGATTGAACCCACGGCCTGGGATGTCAAGAAATGGGTTCTCCCAGGAACCCCTAAGCTCACATGCCATGTGGCTGCTCAAGCTACAGCTTAGTGCTATGAAACACACTCTGACTTGCAGAGCTGCGTTTGCTGAATCTGAATCTCCAGTACTGCAGCCACCTGATGTGAAGAGCCCACTCATTGCAAAAGACCCCGATGCTGGCAGAGATTGAGGGCAGGAGCAGAAGGGGACGACAGAGGATGAGATGGCTGGATGCCATCACTGACTCGATGGACCTGAGTTTGAGCAAGCTCTGGGAGATGGTGAAGGACAGGGAAGGCTGGCCTGCTGCGGTCCGTGGGGTCACAAAGAGTCAGACATGGTTGAACAACTGAACAACCACAATTTTCAGAGCAGAGACAGACGCAAGCATCCACTCCAACACGGCCACTTTTATGGAGCTAGGCAAATAGTTCCGAAGTGCGTGCTGAGTAGGTGACAAGCTGCGTTTATGGCTGAATCATAATCTTTTAAAAGAACTGGTGTTGACTTGGCAGGACTTTTAGGCTCTATAAACATGATCTGTTTTACCTAAAAGGGGAATTTCCCCAAGGCTGCAGGAAATTTTGCCCTACGGGAACCTGTTAGATGAGTGAAGGCATGCTATTCCCAAACTGAGACAATCTTGGAGCTTTCGAAACCGTTAGGATATGACCAAAAGTGAAAGTGAAGTCCCTCAGTCGTGTCCGACTCCTAGCGACCCCATGGACTGCAGCCTACCAGGCTCCTCCATCCATGGGATTTGCCAGGCAAGAGTGCTGGAGTGGGGTGCCATTGCCTTCTCCATAGCAGGATATGACCGTTTCTATGAATTCAGAAGGGGCTTCCCAGTTGACTTGAGTATAAAGAATCTGCCTGTAATGCAGGAGATGAATGAGACACGGGTTCCATCCTGGGTTGGGAAGATTCCCCTGGAGAAGAAAGGACAACCCATTCAAGTACGCTTGCCTGGAGAATCCCATGGACAGAGGAGCCTGGCAGGCTGCAGTCCATGGAGTCGCAAAGAGTCGGACAAGACTGAGCAAGTGAGCCACGCGCGTGAATTCAAAACATATTGGATGCGGTTAAAAAAAAAAAATCATGGGAGACTCTTTGCCTTCACGAAGGTGGTGCACACATTCGCCAGTCAGCATGTATCTTTCATATTTGTACTGGCCTCTGTGTTTCCCTTGCAACAAAGGCCTCTTGTGAGATTTCAAACTTATAAAAGTACATTATGCCTGAAAGCGTGCCCTTGGGACCGTTCACAGCTGTGTGACTCAAGGAAGAATTTATTGCAGTTTCTGTAATTCCTCCAACCTCACCGAACGCAGTGGTTCCCCAGGAATATGCCAGTTCATAGGCGCTGAGCAAGCATTTCTATACGACTGTCTATTTTTCAACCGGAGGAGGAAAGGGCTTACGTGTTGGCACCAAGTCAGTGCCCCTGTTTAAATCACTGACTCCGAGTTTTGACGTTTAACGCCAAAAGGATCGTGGAATTTTCCGTGAATACGTTTGGAAAGGATTTTTTTTTTTTTTTTTTTTACAGCACACCTGGAAAGTTAACAGTGGTTTGGAATCAGAAAGTATTTGTTGCTCAGACGCGTTTGTCTCTTTGCAACCCCATGGACTACAGCCCTCCAGGCTCCTCTGTCCTTGGGATTCTCCAGGCAAGAATACTGGAGTGGGTTGCCATGCCCTCCTCCAGGGGATCTTCCCGACCCAGGGATCGAACCTGACTCTCTTATGTCTCCTCAATTGTCTGACAAGCTTTTCTTTCTTTCTTTTTTTTAACGGCTAGCACCACCTGGGAAGTCTAGGTTTGGAATCAACTTACCCACAAATACGATTGATTTTTATCACAACCCGAAGAAATGAGAAGAAAAATAGCATATCTCTTTCAAAAATGATAGCACGATTTGAAAGGAAACGCAAGCCCAGCAGATTTCATTAATCACCTGAAGTTTAGCATGACTTCATAAATGTTGACCTCTTTGTCAGCGTGTGCCACTATTGGCAACGGGTCAGATCAGATTTGCCTTCGAGTTAATGAAGAATTGATGCTTTTAACTGTGGTGTTGGAGAAGACTCTTGAGAATCCCTTGGACTGCAAGGAGATCCAACCAGTCCATCCTAAAGGAGATCAGCCCTGGGATTTCTTTGGAAGGAATGATGTTAAAGCTGAAACTCCAGTACTTTGGCCACCTCATGCGAAGAGTGGACTCATTGGAAAAGACTCTGATGCTGGGAGAGATTGGGGGCAGGAGGAGAAGGGGACGACAGAGGATGGGATAGCTGGATGGCATCACCGGCTGGATGGACATGAGTCTGAGTGAACTCCGGGAGTTGGTGATGGACAGGGAGGCCTGGCGTGCTGCGATTCATGGGGTTGCAAAGAGTCAGACACGACTGAGCGACTGAACTGAACTGAACTGAACTAATGGCTTCTATATGTTAAAATGGGAAAGACTGAGGGCAGGAGGAGAAGGGGACGACAGAGGATGAGATGGTTGGATGGCATCACCGACTCGATGGACATGGGTTTGCGTGGACTCCGGGACTTGGTGATGGACAGGGCAGCCTGGGTGCTGCGGTTCACAGCGTCGCAAAGAGTCAGAGACGACTGAGCGACTGAACTGAACTGAATGTTAAAATAGTTTTAAACGTTCCAAGAACGGGACTATTCGTTGACATAGTTGGCAAACAGGCACGCTCATCCGTGACTTGCTATAATGACAGAGAGAAGACCACACGTCCTGCAGACTAAGAATACTATCTGGCTACCCTGCCCATTTTTTTGAGTTTTTGTAGGTGTTTTTTTTTTTTAATTTTTTTGGTGCAGATGATTTTACAGTCTTCATTGAATTTGTGGCAGTATTGCTTCTTCTTCTTTTTTTATGTTTTGTGTTATTTTTGACTGAGAGGCAAGTGGGATCTTACCTCCCCCTACCAGGGATCAATCCTCACGCCCAGCATTGAAAAGTGAAATCTCAACCCCCTGGACGAGCAGAGAACCTGGGGGGCTGGAAGTTATTGTTGTTGTTCAGTGCTAAACCCAGTGTGACTCTTTGGCGACCCCATGGACTGTAGCCTGCCAGGCTCCCCTGTCCATGGGATTCTCCAGGCAGGAATACTGGAGTGGGTTCCCATTTCCTTCTCCAGGGGATCTTTCCGACCAGGCATCGAATCTGCATCTCCTGCATGGCAGGCAGATTCCTTACCAGCTGAGCCACCAGGGAAGCCCCCTGATGGGTGCCATGTGGCAAGTACTGTTTGCTTCCTGAGTTCCCTCGGGGCTCACCAGCTCACCATCCAGGGCGGCTGCAATCGCTGCTGTCTGTGACACCCTCTGTTTACTGATTCGGCGGGAAATGCTCCATTTCTCACACGTGGTATCTCTTGGACACATGTGGCTTCCCCAAGAGCCAGCTCCATCAGGGAGATGGTGTTGCTTTGCTTTGTCAGTCTCATTCTCTCTGCTGTCCTCCTAAGTGAAAGAAAGGGTGATGAAGACTTTCTGCTTCTTTTCTAAATGATCACAGAATGACGCATCTCTGTGAGTGATTACCAGCCAGTCCATCCTAAAGGAGTTCAGTCCGGAATACTCATTCATTGGAAGGACTGATGCTGAAGCTGAGACTCCAATCGTTTGGCCACCTGATGCGAAGAGCTGACTCTTTGGAAAAGACCCTGTTGCTGGGAAAAACTGAAGGCGGGAGGAGAAGGGGACGACAGAGGATGAGATGGTTGGATGGCATCACTGACTCCATGACATGAGTTTGAACGAACTCCAGGAGTTGGTGATGGACAAGGAGGCCTGGCATCCTGCAGTCTGTGGGGTCACAAAGTCAGAAGTAACTGAGCCACTGAACTGACCGAAGTGACTGTTGGGTTTACAGAGCCAGGACAGGTACATTTGGGATTTCTCCTCTCTAAGAAAAAAAGTTAATTTTTTGATGTGAAATGAAAGCATTGAGCCTTTCAGCTCAAGAGGAAAAATATACATGGAGTGAGCCAGACGTCTTTGGTGTTGGTCCAGTTCATCCTTGAGCCTTTGCAGCAATATGGTGGCCATATTTTCCTAACCGGACACACCCACATAGGCCACGAGGAAGCGGGGGCAGGCACGGAGAGAAGAATGGGCTTTGAGGCCAGGAAAAAACTGTCTTCAAACTGACACTTTCCGTGTTGTCCACTCTCTGCTTACCTCACCAACCCACGTCGGCTCGGCGATGGAGTGGGCACCGTTCCGTCCGCTTTCTGTCGTAAGGCTGCTGTGAGTTTGGCTTCAGTAAATATGTGTCTCTGCTCTTGAGAATAGATTCGGAGTTTGGGATGGACACTCTTTTAAAGCATGTATGTGAATCGGGGACAAACTTAGGATTTAAAAATTCATTCAAAGAGATACAGAGTTTGAGATGGACATGGACACACTGCTGTATTTAACATGGAGAACCAGCAAGGACCTGCTACCAGCACAGGGAACTCTGCTCAGTCCTCTGTAATAACCATTTGGTCACCAGAGGGGAAGGTTGGGGGAAGGGATAGTCAGGCTGTTTGGGATGGACACGGACACACTGCTGTGTTTAACAAGGAGAACCAGCAAGGACCTGCCATCCAGCACAGGAAACTCTGCTCAATACTCTGTAATAACCTTATGGTACCAGGGGGAAGGATGGGGGAAGAGATAGTTGGGGAGTCTGGGATAGATATGGACACACTGCTGTGTTTAACAAGGAGAACCAGCAAGGACCTGCCATCCAGCACAGGAAACTCTGCTCAATACTCTGTAATAACCTTATGGTACCAGGGGGAAGGATGGGGGAAGAGATAGTTGGGGAGTCTGGGATAGATATGGACACACTGCTGTGTTTAACACGGAGAACCAGCAAGGACCTGCCGTCCAGCACAGGGAACTCTGCTCAGTGTCACGTGGCAGCCTGGATGGGAGGGGAGTTTGGGGGAGAGTGGATACACGTGTACGGATGGCTGAGTCCCTCCGCTGTACACCTGAAACCATCACGTTGTCAGTGGGCGATATCTCAAGGCAGAATAAAGAGTCTAAATTTGGGGGGTGGGGGAAACAGAAGACAGACTACGATCAGGTGAAGAAAGGAAGTGGGCCAGCCGTGCTGGCCTCTCCTCGGTGCGTCCCACCGCAGTCCATTTAAGAATATAAATATGGTGTCGATGGTGCCGGGGCACATGGCACTCCTCGCCCCAGATTCGTGAGCATGTCTCCTGCTCATGTGTCCTGCTCACGGACTGAAGATTTTTTGGCAGATCTTTGTAAAAGGAGTTTGGAGATGAAGCCTCTTCTTGATGCATGAAAATCCTTCCCAATGTTTTTTAATGAATATAGACATCTTCACGGTCTTCCCTAATGGCTCAGACGGTTAAAAAAAAAAGAAAATGAAAAGAAAGTCTGCCTGCAGATGCAGAAGATGCAGGTTTGATCCCCGGGTCAGAAAGACCCCCCTGGAGGAGGAAATGGCAACCCACTCCAGTATTCTCGCCTGGAGAATCCCAAGGACAGAGGAGCCCGGTGGGCTACAGTCCAGGGGGTTACAAAGAGCCTGACAGGACTGAATGACTGACACTTAGCCCTTTTAACTTGATAAAAAAAAGTCGGACACGACTGAGCGACTGAACTCAACTGAACAGTAAGTCTGGTCAAATGCATCCTCTTTTGTTCTTCGCTCATTAAGTCCGACTCTGTGACCCTGGGGACTGCAGCTCGCCTGGCTTCCCTGACCATCACCATCTCCTGGAGCTTATTCAGACTCATATCTGTCCAGTCGGTGATGCCATCCAACCATCTCATCCTCTGTCGCCCCCTTCTCCTCCTGCCCTCAATCTTTCCCAGCATCAGGGTCTTTTCTAGTGAGTCAGGTCTTCGCATCAGGTGGCCACTGTATGTAATGGTTCACATTTTTGTGTCTTCTCTTTTTTTAACAAAAGTCTCCTGGGACTACAATGAGTGAAACAAACATTTTTTTCTTGCAGAAGTTAACTTCAGACCATCTGAAAGTATATGAGTGTGTGTATGTATCCAGATGGTCTTCATCTTTTTTCCATATAGGAAGCCAGCGATTCCAGCGCTTTTTATCAAAAGCTCTTAACTTACTAAGCGGTGAGTAATCTCTCCTCTCCTGATGAGTTAGCATGTGCTGACCCAACCGTTTCCAGCTGTAGGTCTTGCATCTGTTTTTCTGGGGTCTTTATCTGACCGTAGGTCTTGCGTCTGTTTTCCTGGGGTCTTTATCTGACCACCGCAGCCAGATGGACATATTGGAGGCAGGCCACAGCAGGCTGCAGCCTGAGGGTCCCTTCAAAGCAGCCGCCGCGTAAAGAGTGAGTAGTCTCGGTGGTCAGCACTGCACCTCCCTCACCCCGCAGGAGGGAGGCTTCTGGGGCGTTTCCCACAGCCTCTGCAAAGCTCACAGCGGGATTAAACCCAGTCGTCCATGCTGGTTTGCTGTTGTCTGTTGTCTCAGTAGCTAAGTCCTGTCCATCTCTCTTGGGACCCCGTGGACTGTAGCCCGCCACACTCCTCTGTGCACAGGATTCTCCAGGCAGGAATACTGGAGTGGGTTGCCATTCCCTTCTCTAGGGGATCTTCCCAATGCAAGGATCGAACCGGCATCTCCTGCACTGGTGCGTGGATTCTTTGCCACTGAGCCCAGCGGAAAGCCATGGTTGGAACGTGCTTGACACACCCCAGTCATGGGCCTTGTCATTCCCCAGCTTTTGTTTTATTGTTGATATTTGTCTGTTTTTAGATTTCATACCTGAGTGACAACCCAGAAATTCAACATTGTCTTGTTACTGCTACTCTGTATTTTTATTTTTTTACACGGACCTTTTAAAAAAAAGTCTATTAAATTAAATTTTTTATGAAATTAAAAGACACTTACTCCTTGGAAGAAAAGCTATGAGAAACCTAGACAGTGTATTAAAAAGTAAAGACATCACGTTTCTGGCAAAGGTCTGTATAGTCAAAGCTATGCTTTTTCCACTAATCATGTATGGATGTGAGAGTTGGACCATAAAGAAGGTTGAGTCCCCCAAAATTGATGCCTTCAAAGTGTGCTGGAGAAGACTCTTGAGAGTCTCTTGGATAGCAACGAGATCAAACCAGTCAATCCTAAAGGAAATCAGTCCTGAGTATTCATTGGGAGGACGGATGCTGAAGCTCCGATACTTTGGCCAGCTGACGTGAAGAGCCGAGTCTCCGGCAAAGATTCTGATGCTGGGAAAGATTGAAGGCAAAAGGAGAAAAGAGCTGAGAGAGGACGAGATGGTTGGATGGCATCGTTGACTCAACGGAGTTGAATGTGAGCAAGCTCTGGGAGAAAGTAATGGACAAGGAAGCTTGCGTGCTGCAGTCCTCGGGGTCACAAAGAGTCAGACCAACTTAGCCACTGAACGCCAACAAATTCAACCCATAAAAGGTGTCAAAATCAAAGCCACGATAATACAACAATCTAATGTATAGAAGAAAGATAACCCTGGTATTGGCGCCCATCAGGTTACCCTCAATGCTGAGACAGACCACATGCTTGTGTGATCAGTCATGTCCGACTCTTTGCGACCCCATGGACTGTAGCCCGCCAGGCTCCTCTGCCCATGAGGCTTCTCCAGGCAAGAAGACTGGAGTGGGACGCCATGCCCTCCTCCGGGGGATCTTCCTGACCCAGGGCTCGAAACGAATGATGTGAACTCGGTTCCTGAGTGTTCAGAGCTTCTCGGAGCACTGGACGTGCACTGAGCGGATCAGAAGCGCTGAGACCTTTTCAGACCCACACGTGTGTGTTGCTGGAGTATGAGCTGCTTCTTGGAGCAAGTTCAAGCCCAGTTCCCAGCCAAGTCACGTCATCAGGGCTCTCGCAGACTCCAGAATATCTCTGGTGTTCTCAGCTGCCAGATTCCAAGACGCCCCAGCTCTGTAGACGCACAGCTGAGAGATAGGCGTGGGCCAGCTGAGACCTGGAGAGGTTGGGTGGGCGAGGGGCTGGGGGTGGTGGATTCCAGGGAGAGATGGAAAATGATGCAAGTCTTGCCCAAAAGGCTACGTCAAAAGAGAAATAAAAAAAAAAACAACCTTCAGGGGACGTGGAGCTGATTAAAGAAGTAGCCTTTTGTCCAAAGTCGTCTGAGCGAGTTGAGCGGAGTCTGGGGTAACGTGCCATATGATTGCAGATTAAAAGAGAGAGGGGAAAAAAAAAGTCTCAGGAGCTCCATGAACCTCTCCTGGCAGCTGCTGGCCTGGAAAAGATGGAACCGTGTCTACCGGCTACAGACCATCTCTCCTGGACTTGGTGATGGCGTGGAGGAGGATGAAGATGAGACAGTGAGGAAGACAAAAGGGTGGGTGTCAGAGGATCAGAGACTCGCATGGAACGCGGCTCCAGCTGCCGGACCTGAGAACCCGGGCAGGGCGGCTTACTCACCAGACGCTTGGGACTTTTCCATTCCCGGAGTCCGTTCCATCTGAGGTCAAGGGCGCCATCACGGTTGGTTTCTGGGGACAGGGTCCTCCCCGGTGTGCAGGTGGCATCCTCGCCCTGGGCCCTCACGGGGCCGTCCGTCTGGGTACATGCAGAGAGACAGAGTCTGGGACGGAAGGAGAGACACAGGGACAGAGGCAGATACGTGGGCCTGGCGCCGGGGAGCTAGAAAGCGACTGAGGCCCCTGTGTGTTGCTGGTGGGGATACAAACTCTGAACACAGTTTGGCGAGATCTTAAAAAAAAAAAATTTGTTTTTTTTAGTATCGTTGCTTTGTTTACAACGCTGTGTTAGTTGGTGCTGTAAAGCAAAGTGAATCAGCCGTATGTATGAATATGGGTGTGCCTGTGTGCTCAGGGGCTTCACTCGTGTCTTTGTGACCCCATGGACTGTAGCCCACAAGGCTCCTCTGTCCACGGGATTCTCCAGGCAAGAATATTGGAGAGGGTTGCCATGCCCTCCTCCAGGGGATCTTCCCCACCCAGGGATGGAACCCGCGTCTCTTCTATATCCTGCATTGGCGGGCAGTTTCTTTTACCACTGGACTTCCCTGGTGGCTCAGATGGTAAAGAATCTGCCTGCAATGCAGGAGACCTCAGTTCGATCCCTGGGTTGGGAAGGTCCCCTGGAGAAGGGCATGGCAACCCACTCCAATATTCTTGCCTGGAGAATCCCGTGGAAAGAGGAGCCTGGCGGGCTGTACTCCACAGGGTTGCAGAGAGTCGGATACGACTGAGCGATTAACACACATTTCTCCACCACCAGCGCCACCTGGGAAGCCCACGTGTATACATACATTCTGTTTTGTTTTTTTTAAAATTTTCTTCCCATTTAGGCAAGCACAGAGCACTGCGTAGCCCTGAGGGATACACCAGCTTCTCATTAGTTATCTATTTTGCACACGGTATCGATGTACCATGACCCCATATACACCATGCAAAATGTACCATGTGTACATGTACAGTGTAACATCTATACACAAACAGTGTATATATGTCAATCCCAATCGGTCAGTTCATCTCATCTCCTCCTCTCTTGGTGTCCCTACGTTTGTTCTCTCTGTCTGTATCATGCCTTCAAATGACCACAGACCAAGTGAATCCAAACTATGGAACTTCATCCTCGCCCAGCCCCGAGACCAGACGTCTGAGCTCAGGGTGTCCCAGGGCTGGGAGACCAGACGTCTGAGCTCAGGGTGTCCCAGGGCTGGGCTCCCTGCAGAGGCTCCAGGGGAAGGCCCTCCCCGCCTCTTCCGGCTTCCGGGGGCTCCAGGCGTCCGTCTCTGGGCTGGTGGCCGCCTCCCTCCCGTCTCTGCCTCCGTCTCCACGTGGCTTCTCTTCTGCATCCGTGTCTCTCCTCTTCTGTGTCTTATAAGCACCCTCACATTGGGTTTGGGGCCACCCCCATCCAGGAGGAACCTCATCTCAGACCCTTCACCCCATCGCCTCTGCAGAGACCCTTTGTCCAACTGAGCTCCTGTTCTGAGGTTTTAGCTATTTGAGGTAGACGCATCTTTTCCAACTCAGTCCAGTAAGTAAAAGCAGAAAGAGACAAATACTCAAAAACATTATTAATAAGGATCTGTTTGTAGCAAGTTTCTTTTCTGCACGTATCCTTTTCTGAAAAACAGTGCATATAAAATACCTAAATCCGGATAAGCAGATATAAATTGTGTCTCTTATTTCTACCCCCCAAAATGAGTTTGTTCACATAAATATAACTTTGCAGGGAGAAGAACTTTTCTCGGAGTCAGATCATCAGACTTAGGGGTACTTAAGATGACTTAGCACGGTTCAGCGGTGAACAATCTGTCTGCCAAGCAGAAGACACAGGTTTGATCCCTGGGTCGGGAAGATCCCCTGGAGGAGGAAATGGCAACCCACTGCATTATTCTTGCCTGGAGAATCTCGTGGACAGAGGAGCCTGGTGGGCTACAGCCCATGGGGTCACAAAGAGTCGGACGTGACTGAAGCGACTTAGCAGGCACGCACACAAATCTGAATTTTACCTGTATTCTTACTCTGCGTTTGTCATCCATTTGATGTTTGATGTTGGGGACTGTTACTCAAGGCGGCAAGCCGGTGGGTCAGGACGGTGACCTTCTCAAAAGCCCTCATTCTCCAGGAGGCTCTGAAAGCAGAATCTGTATGCCATCTCACCGGGTTCCTGCTGCGTGCGTGGGTGAAGTCACCACGTCGTCACGAACGGGAGATGCTTCTCTGCAGACATGGGTTGCAAACAGCTTCTGCTGACAGAGAAAACCTGCGTTTGGAATTTTCCTTGCAGTGCGAGGGGATGTTACTGCGCCGGCGGCTTAAGCCATGTGAGCGTGCTACTGCTAAGTCACTTCAGTCGTGTCCGACTCTGTGCGACCCCAGAGGGCGGCCCACCAGGTTCCCCCATCCCTGGGATTCTCCAGGCAAGAACACTGGAGTGGGTTGCCATTTCCTTCTCCAGTGCATGAAAGTGAAAAGTGAAAGGGAAGTCGCTCAGTCGTGCCCAACCCTCAGCGGCCCCATGGACTGCAGCCTTCCAGGCTCCTCCGTCCATGGGATTCTCCAGGCAAGAGTACTGGAGTGGGGTGCCATCGCCTTCTCTGACGTGAGCGTGAGGTTTGCCTTTAAAGAGCTTTTGCTTCATTTGAACAGGAAATGGAGACCCCCCCTCCCCCCACCTCCTCCCTGCCTGGGGGAGTGAGAACAGGTTGTTTTTGGAGGGGTGGGGGAGATGACTCTTGATTGCAGCTGGGGAAAGAGGAGGCTGACCACGCTGTCCGAGCTCACCCGTGAATCGGGTTTGAGAAAAAGCAAGTCACTGAGCTTGTACCAGGAGACTTGGTGTAACAGGTATTGCTGCATATGTGGAAGGTGTTTTTAGGCATCCAGAGAATTGAGAAGGAACATCTGTGCTTTCCTGCAGACAGACACCCCCTTACTTCACGCCGAAGACATCATTCAGTTCAGTCACTCAGTCGAGTTCGAACCCGTGGACCGCAGCACGCCAGGCCTCCCTGTCCGTCACCAACTCCTGCAGCTTGTTCAAACTCGTGTCCATCGAGTCGGTGATGCCACCCAACCATCTCATCCTCTGTCGTCCCCTTCTCGTCCTGCCTTCAGTCTTTCCCAGCATCAGGGTCTTTTCCAATGAGTCAGTTCTTCGCATCAGGTGGCCAAAGTGTTGGACATCACATCAAGATGCTTCCATTTATTGGACATCACATCAAGATGCTTCCATTTATTATGTGTGCGGTTAGGGATGCCAAACGTATCCTGTGAGAGTTCAGTGTTTAAGTTTTTTGAGGCACTTCGATTCTGTTCTCCATAGTGGCTGCACCAATTTACATTCCCATCCACAGTGTACAAGGGTTCCCTTTTCTCCACACCCTCTCCAGCATTTGCTGTTTGTAGATTCTTAAATGAGCTCTCCTCCAATCAAAATTAATTTAACAGGAGGAATGCCTAATGGTTTTTCTACCCTCGTTTTCAAATGCCTTTGTTAAATAAACATAAGTAGGATTCTCTAACTGGCTTGAACCAGAGGGATGGTTAAGAATGAAAGCAAACGATTTGGAAAAGTTCTGATACTTAACAGTTTAGGTCCCCTCGCCACTTTCTTGTTCTTTGCAACCCCGTAGACTGCAGCACGCCAGACTTCCCTGTCCTCCACCAACCCCCGGAGCTTGCCCAAACCCATGTCCATCGAGCTGGTGATGCCATCCGACCATCTCATCCTCTGTCGTCCCCTTCTCGTCCTGCCTTCAGTCTTTCCCAGCATCAGGGTCTTTTCCAATGAGTCAGTTTGGCATCGGGTGGCCAAAGTACTGGAGCTTCAGCTTCAGCTTCAGTCCTTCCAATGAGTATTCAGGGTTGATTTCCCTTAGGATGGACGGGTTTCGCCATTTTCTGGAACAGAATCTTTGGAAGGAGCGCACTGTTCTTACTTCATATCCTGCTAATACCTCATGTCTGGATTACGCTGTTGATACATCGTCTCCAGATCATGCTAGACTGCCCACTCACCACAAAAGCGAGAGTGCGTTTCTGCAAGAATTCCCTCTCATCTGGTTCTACTGTGATTTTATTTTCACTGCTCTGAGAAGGCGAGGGGGTGGGGGTGGGGGCGCCAGGCTACACAGAAGTTTCGCAACAAAGGGCAGGTAGTCTGAATGTCAAAATGTTCCTGTGAATTCAAGAAAACCAGGTATCCCAAGTTAAGGAATTTAGTGCTTTCCTGTGTATGGGGAAGCCGCAACAATCTGGACTTTCTGAAATGATTCCTTTCATATTCATTGCAGCTATCTGGGGCCAGCAACCTGTGTCCACATCCTGAATGTCCTCAGGGGTCTCCACGGGGAGTTGGCTACAGCCTGACGGCTGCTAGATGGCAGGGGTCCTTTCCTTCCTGAGTTCCCCTCAGGGCTCACCAGGGCACCATCTGCCGTGGCTGCAGTCGCTGATGAGTCTAACATCCTTTCTTTACTGATATGGCAGGAAATATTCCATTTCTTGGGCTTTCTTGGCGGCTCAATTAGTAAAGAATTCGCCCGGAATGCAGGAGACTCTGGTTTGATTCCTGGATCAGGAAGATCCCCTGGAGAAGGGATAGGGTACCCACTCCAGGATTCTTGGGCTCCCCTGCTGGCTCAGCTGATAAAGAATCCACCTGCAGTGTGGGAGACCTGGGTTCCATCCCTGGGTTGCGAAGATCCCCTGAGGAAGGAAAAGGCTACCCACTCCAGTTTTCTGGCCTGGAGAATTCCATGGACTGTAGAGTTCATGGGGTCGATAAGAGTTGGACACGACCGAGTGACTTTCAGTTTCATTCCACGGCTCAAGACACAAATAAAGATGTACATCCAAAAAAAAGAGGGGATATCTGTATTAACATAGCTGATTTTTCATGTAGTGACAAAGTTGGCTTAAAGCTCAACATTCAGGAAATTAAGATCATGGCATCTGGTCCCATCACTTCATGGGAAATAAATGGGGAAACAGTGGCTGACTTTATTTTGGGGGGCTGCAAAATCACTGCAGATGGTGATTGCAGCCATGAAATTAAAAGACACTTACTCCTTGGGAGAAAAATTTTGTCAACAAAGGTCCGTCTAGTCAAGTCTATGGTTTTCCCAGTAGTCATGTATGGATGTGAGAGTTGGACCATAAAGAAAGCTGAGCTCCAAAGAATTGATGTTTTTGATCTGTGGGGTTGGAGAAGACTCTTGAGAGTCCCTTGGGCTGCAGAGATCCAACCCGTCCATCCTAAAGGAGATCAGTCCTGGGTGTTCATTGGTAGGACTGATGTTGAAACTGAAACTCCAATACTTTGGGCCACTTGATGAGAAGAACTGACTCACTGGAAAAGACTCTAGTGCTGGGAAAGATTGAGGGCAGCAGGAGGAGGGGACGACAGAGGATGAGATGGCTGGATGGCATCACTCAATGGACAAGGGTTTGGGTAAACTCCAGGAGTTGGTGATGGACAGGGAGGCCTGGTGTGCTGTGGTTCATGGGGTTGCAAAGAGTTGGACACGACTGAGCGACTGAACTGAAATGAACTTACAGCTGATTCACTTTGCTTTACAGCATAAACTAATAAATATCATAAAGCAAGTATACTCCAAAAAAATAAATTTAAAGAAATGCTAAAAACAGAGGTTAAAAAAAGAGATGGAATTAACTGGAGGGCTTCTGATCACGTGAAACACTGTTTCTGTATTATTGTGTCTGAAGAGGCTATTTCTACCCCTCAACAGGGATTGCCAAGTAGAGAATTCTTTAACTTTTGAGAAGACACATTTCCCTCCATTTTCATCCAAATATTCCATTTCTCACCACCGTGTGACCCCAGGCTTATGAACAAGATTGAGAACATAGGCTGACCATGCTCTTTAAAAATTTTTATGTTAAACATCTTTTCCTATTAAGCAAGTGTACTATAGTGAGATTTGTTACTTTCAAATTGTGGTGCTGTTGAGAAGACTCTTGAGAGTCTCTTGGACTGCAAGGACATCAAACCAGACCTAAAGGAAATCAACCCTGAATATTCACTGGAAGGACTGATGCTGAAGCTGAAAGTGCAATACTTTGGCCACTTGATGTGACAAGACAACTCATTGGAAAAGACCCTGGTGCTGGGAAAGATTGAGGGCAGGAGGAGAAGGGGACGGCAGAGGACGGGATGGTCGGATGGCATTACCGACTCGATGGACATGAGTTTGAGCGAGCTCTGGGAGTTGGTGATGGACAGGAAAGCCCAGCGTGCTGCAGTCCATGGGGTCACAAACAGCTGGACATGGCTGAGCAAAAGAACAGCAGAATTATGGTGAAACATGGAAAATGAAGCGCTGCAAGCTGACGTTTGGCTTCAAGGCAGCTCAGAAGATGAAATCTCCCTCATTTCTTGCCTCGGAGCTCAGAGGGCTGTGTCCTGCCAAATGTGTAGTGTGGGCAGAAAAAAATAAATTCAGTGTTTCAGACATCTGTCAACAGACTTTGGAACCAGATAAGTTTTAAAAAAACCCAGCAAGCCACAGCAGAAGGTCAAGCAAGCATTACTTGTGGGAGACCAGTTCTGAAGTCCTTCCCTCTTGTCTCTCCAAGAGGTCAGGCAACAAGCAAGGGCTCATTTGGAAAGGGACAGAGTGAACTGAGATGGAACGAAGGGGAAGAATAGTTCCATAGAAGAGAGGATGATTTTTATTTTTTACTTTTTTTTTTCAAGATTCAGTGGGTTTTGTTTTATGTTTTTAATTTTAATTGGAGGCAATTACTTTACAATATTGTAGTGGTTTTTGCCATACACTGACATGAATCAGCCGTGGGTGTACATGAGTTCCCAATCCTGAACCCCCCTCCCACCTCCCTCCCTATAACATCTCTCTGGGTCATCCCCGTGCACCAGCCCCAAGCATCCTGTATCCTGCATCGGACATAGACTGGCGATTCGTTTCTTACATGATAGTATACATGTTTCAATGCCATTCTCCCAAATCATCCCACCCTCACCCTCCCCCACAGAGTCCAAAAGACTGTTCTATGCATCTGTGTCTCTTTTGCTGTCTCACATTACAGAGTCATTGTTACCATCTTTCTAAATTCCACATATGTGCGTTAATATACTGTATTGGTGTTTTTCTTTCTGGCTTACTTCACTCTGTATAACAGGCTCCAGTTTCATCTACCTCATCAGAACGGATTCAAATGCATTCTTTTTAATGGCTGAGTAATACTCCATTGTGAACATGTACCACTCCTTTCTCATCCATTCGTCTGCTGATGGACATCCAGGTTGCTTTCATGTCCAGGCTATTATAAACAGTGCTGCAATGAACACTGGGGTCCACGTGTGAGAAGATGATTTCTAACAAGGTTAGTGTTTCCACTGTCAATTTTACAAAGTGCCGGCAGAAGCCAGCATGTTCTTTCAAGCCTTGTTATATCCACTTAGGAGTCTGGGATTTTGTCTGACTCCCTTCGACTGTCAGCTACACCCTGTCATCCAGGTGTAGGCACCCTGGATGTGGGCACCTGCCGTCCATCTCTACAAGGATTAAATCAGCTGCTCCTGCAGCTGCTGACCTTCAACACACCCCGAAGGGGGTTCTGGGTGGAGAGCAGACGTCAGGCATCTGTGTTCTGGGTTAAAAACTGGCAGGACAGGTCTTCAGATGGTTAGATAGTCTCAGGAGCCTATTTCACGAGCCCAATTCTTGCATCTCCTAATATCTAGAAAAGCCTGAAAATCCTTCATGGCGTGGCTCTCCCTCCCGACTAGTAAAGGCTTTAGGAGACTCGGAGGAACGTTTTTGAAAGCTTTGTTGCTTGCTGGCATGAACTCACTGCTTCACCAAAATCAAATATATATATTGACCTTCCCTGCTGCCGCTTTGGACTTCCCAGGTGGTTCCAGGGTAAAGAATCCACCTGCCAAAGCAGGAGACACTGGTTCGATCCCTGGGTCAGGAAGATTTCCCTGGAGAAGGAAACGGCAACCCACTCCAGTACTCTTGCCTGGAGAATCCCAAGGACAGAGGAGCCTGGTGGGCTGCAGGGCATGAGGTTGCAAAGAGTCTGACGTGACGGAGCGACTAGCCCACAGACGTCTTTGGAGCAGACTCCCAGAGCCATCTGAGGTGCTGTCTCTTGGGCTCCAGTCCTCACTTTGCCCCCAGATAAAACTTGACTTGCAACTCTCACGACACGCTTTTTTATTTTTATTTTTCCAGTTCACAAACTCTTTAAACAGCCCCAAGGAGGCCATGCCTGTTAAGGCCCCAAATGGCAAAACCAAACGTGCTGAGCGGACATGCGTGTTGAAAAATCTTTCCCAAGATTTTCCCAAGTCAATCTTTCTTGACTCTGATCTTACTTTACTTTCGTGGCTGTTTCAGACGAGGGGCCGTCTTGGTTTCCTTGACGACCGATTACAGAAAGCATACCTTCCGGGCCTCGGTCCTGCCAGGAAGCCTGTGCTTTACGAGAAAAACGTGACTTGGTTTCCCCAAATGTGCACGGAGACGAAACATCATGCTTTTTTTTTTTTTTGTATGTCCAAGGATATTTAATTTTAGTTTTAATTGAAAGCTGATTACTTTACACCATTGTGGTGGTTTTTGCCATGCATTGACATGAATCAGCCACGGGTGTACATGTGTTCCCCATCCTGAACCCCCCTCCCACCTCCCTCCCCATCCCATCTCCCAGGGTCATCCCAGTGCACCAGCCCCGAGCACCCTGTCTCATGCATCGAACCTGGCCTGGCGATGTGTATCACATATGGTAATATACATGTTTCAATGCCATTCTCTCAGATCATCCCACCCTCGCCCTCTCCCACAGAGTCCAAAAGACTGTTGTTTACCTCTGTGTCTCTTTCGCTGTCTCACATACAGGGTCATCGTTACCATCTTCCTAAATTCCATATAATGCATTAGTATCCTGTATTTGTGTTTTTCTGAGTGACTTTGCTCTGTAGAACAGGCTCCAGTCTCATCCAAATCAGTAGAACTGATTCAACTGCGTTCTTTTCAGTGGCTGAGTAGTATTCCATTGTGTACAGAAGCAGCGTGCTGCCTTAGAGAGACTGGTCTCAGCATCTTTGCAGATGGACGCGAGGACTGTCCTGGGGGCCCAGTGGATATGAACCCGCCTGCCAATGCAGGGGACGTGGGTCCGCTGCCCAGTCTGGGAAGATCCCACACGCCGCATGGCAACAAAGCCATGCGTCACAGCTACTGAGCCCGTGTGTCCCAGAGCCTGGGACCCACAGCAAGAGAGGCCGCTGCGGTGAGAAGCCCGCCCGCCACCCCCGGAGAGCCGCCCCCTGCTCGCTGCAACGGAGTGCAAGCAAAAATAACATAAATAAAATTAAAAACAAAAAAAAGATGGATTCAAGTTTTCTTTCTTGGCTCTTCTGAGTTCTCAGGGGGCCAGGACATCTCAGCAGGGGATCGGCTGTGTCTCTCTTTGGGTCTAGTGGGCACCCTCCTCTGCCTCAAGGCCGCCGGCTCCAGCAGCTCAGAGGTGCCGTGGGTGCCGATCCCAGCGTCCCAGCCCCCACGGCCACGGAGAACTGCGAGCCAGAGAGCCTCACCGGATGCAGAGAGGGTCCCCGCCGGGCACACGCGTGCCCGAGAATGAGGGCCGGTACACCGAGAGTAACGCAGCTTGTAAATCAACTGTGTGTTAGTCACTCAGTCGCCTCCAACTCTTGACAACACCAGCGACTGTAGCCCGCCAGGCTCCTCTGTCCACGGGATTCTCCAGGCAAGAATCCTGGAGTGGGTTGCCATGCCTTCCTCCAAGGGATCTCCCCCAGAGAAGCGTATATCCCCAACAGCTCAGTTCAGTTCAGTCGCTCAGTCATGTCCGACTCTTTGTGACCCCATGGACTGCAGCACGCCAGGCCTCCCTGTCCATCACCAACTCCCAGAGTTCACTCAAAATGAAGTCCATCGAGTCGGTGATGCCATCCAGCCATCTCATCCTCTGTCATCCCCCTCTCCTCCCGCCTTCAGTCTTTCCCAGCATCAGGGTCTTTTCCAGTGAGTCAGTTCTTCACATCAGATGGCCAGAGTATTGCAGTTTCAGCTTCAGCATCGGTCCTTCCAATGAATAGTCACGACTGATTTCCTTTAGGATGGATTTTAGCATATCCCCCTGGATTCTCATAAGATACCCAGGGGTTCCCTGAAAAGTAGATGACTATGGCGGAATCTGGGCTTTCTCGGTGGCTCAGATGGTAAAGAATCCACCTGCAATGTGGGAGAGCTGGGTACAGTCCCTGGATCGGGAAGATCCCTTGGAGGAGGGAATGGCCACCCACCCCAGTATTCTTGCCTGGAGACTCCCATGGACAGAGGACTCCATGGGATCACAAAAACTTGCATTTGACTTAGGTACTAAACCCAGCAACACATCATGGACGAATCTAACCAGTTCACCTTAAGGAGACAATGCTTTGTTTCCTGCACATTCCTTCTTGTTTTCTTCCTAGTAAAATCCTGATTTTTTTTGGTATGTTTACCCATATATGACTGATTCCAAATGGAAGGCAAGACAGTCTTTTTTATTTTTCCTTAATGATTAGCATTATTTTATATTTTAAATCGCAGACCGCTGGTTGTGAAATGTCGCCTCTCAACAGCGCTTTTCCTTGGCATTAGGGAAAGCTCCTTTGAAGTTTGTTTATTCTGAAAAAGACGCTCAGCGTTTGCACAGAACCTCATGTACCACAAAGGAGCTCTTTTCTTCTTTGCTGAAAAGCCTGTTCCCTGCATGGTCTCTCTTTAGCTGAAGTTGAAAGCAGTTCTGTGAACATTTGCGATTAAAAACAAACAAACAAACAAAAAAAAACCTTTGCATCATCCTTCAGGCTGAGTCCTTGCAGAGTCTGTGGTCTTGCTGGCAGCCGGGCTGAGTCTCTTGTCTCTCCTATACTCTGATAACCTCGAGCTAAGTTTCCAGGTCCGGATGCCAGGAAACCAGCTACGTTGTTCAAAGACGTCTGGGCAGACTGATTGCAAGATTCCTGACCTCTGAGTCCTGCTCTGTGTCTCTCTCCTTCTTTCAACGGGGTGACGTCTGTGTAGCATCTAAGGATAGGTTACGATTAACCTAGATGTTTCTACGTGCGCTTGAAGTAACCCGAAGAGAGGTGACTCTGATCACTGATAGACATGGTCCTGCTGAGTGAAGCAAGAGGGAAAAAGAGAGACAAACATCACGTGACATCGCTTCTGTGTGGAGTGTGAAAGAGAATGACGCAAATGAGCTTATTTACAAAGCAGAGACTCACAGACTTAGAGAATGGAGTTATAGTTACGAAAAGGGAAGGAGCGGGGGATAAAGCAGGACTGTGGGATTAACAGATACACGTACAACTAGATACAAAATAGACATACAAGAAGTTACTGTACAGGACAGATACTATGTATCTTGTAAGAACCTGTAAACAAAAGAGTCTAAAAAATATTTACATGTACGAATTACATATATATATATATAAACTATGTATGGGCTCATATATAGTTTATACATAGAACTGACTCACTGGAAAAGACCCTGATGCTGGGAAAGATTGAGGGCAGGAGGAGAAGGGGGCGACAGAGATGAGATGGTTGGATGGCATCACCGACTCAGTGGACATGAGTTTGAGTCAGCTCCAGGAGTTGGTGATGGACAGGGAGGCCTGGCATGCTGCAGTCCACGGGGTTGCAAAGAGTCGGACACCACTGAGCGGCTGAACTGATAAATGGGCTTCCCAGGTGGCTCAGTGGTAAAGAATCTGCCTGCCGATGCAGGAGACACAGGTTTGATTCCTGGGTTGGGAAGATCCCCTGGAGGAGGGCATGGAAACCCACTCCAGTCTTCTTGCCTGGAGAATCCCGTGGACAGAGGAGCCTGGTGGGCTACAGTCCATGGGGGTCGCAAAGAGTCAGACATGACTGAGCAATTAACAACGTCGATTTTCGTATATACCTACATACATGAATCACTTTGCTGTACACCTGAAATTAACACACCGTTGTCAATCAACTATATTTCAATACAAATAAATGCAGTTCAGTTCAGTTCAGTCGCTCAGTCGTGTCCGACTCTGCGACCCCCTGGACCGCAGCACGCCAGGCTTCCCTGTCCATCACCAACTCCCGGAGCTTGCTCAAACCCATGTCCACTGAGTCAGTGATGCCTAAACACAGACATAAGACTAGCAGTCGAGAGCTCTTTTACCGGAAAAGTGTTTAAGCTGGGGTTTCTCCCCCACACCTAACACTCCCAAGGGAAGAAATTCTTAGGCATGAACTCACTGATAATTTTTGTGACACAGAAGGCTGATCTAGCAGTCTCTTTCCTGCAAAGACTGGCCTTTGTTACTACCTGTTGGGGAGAGTTGTGTGAGGTTTGTGGACAGAGCGGGCTTGCATTTCGGGGGAGGGTTTCATATGCCTGGCTGAGTCCCTTCGCCGTACACCGGCAACTATCCGAACACTGTTAATCAGCTACGTGTAGCCTGTGCGTGATAAGTCACTTCGGTCGTGTCTGACTCTTTGCGACCCCTTGGACTGTAGCCCACCAGGCTCCTCGGTCCACGGGATTCTCCAGGCAAGAATACTGGAGGGGGGTGCCATTCCCTTCTGCAGGGGATCGTCCCAACTCAAGAGATCGAACACCCGCCTCTTATACCTCCTGCGTTGGTAGGCGGATTCTTTACCACTACAGCCACCTGCAAAGTGGCTTTTCATCAGCTATACGTCAACACAAAATTAAAAGTTAAAAAGCACAATGAACATTTAAAAATATAGAGAGAGACTGAACACTTGTAAACATACAGAGTGGTTTTCAGGGCGTTTTTCTACATTGCACAATGAAGAACAGAAGATTCCAGCAGGAAAAAAAAAAAACAACCTCTTCAAAGCCCCTAAGGATGTGGAAGGAATCCCGAGGATTTCAGTTGTGTGTGTTTAAGAGGTTTTAAAAGACTGAGATGCAAATTCCTTCAGGCGCCTGGGAAGCTCAGGGAGACTCTCTGGTCTCACACCTGCTGGGCATTGCCCTGTCTTTAGTTGAACGACCGGGCGGGGCTGTGAGTTCATCGGAAGCCAGCTCAAATCCCTTGATCCCGCGGGGAAGTAAGTTGGAGTACAAATCACGTCTAAAGTGGCTGGCATTCGGCTGTCACGGGCGGTATGTTGGTTTGCGGATGAGAACGGCAGTGTGTGTGTGCGTGTGCGTGTGTGTGTGCGTGCGTGTGTATGTGCGTGTGTGTGTGTGAGGCTGTGGGTGTGCAGGGGCAGGCACACAGCCTGGGATGCGGCATGACTGTGTCTTTAGTTTCGGGACCTTGGGAAGATATGATTCGACTGTAGAAGGTGTTAGGACGAAGATGAAAGAGAAAAAAAAAAGCCAGCAAGAAAAAGTCAGGAGACCGCCTGTGATTCCCTCCAGATGTCTCCCAAAAAAACCCTTCTCCCCCTCCGAATATATTTGAAAGGGAGGGTGGTTGTTGTACAAAGTCGTGTCGGACTCTCTGCGACCGCATGGACTGTAGCCCTGCCAGGCTACCCTGCCCATGGCATGCTCCAGGCAAGAATCCTGCAGTGGGTCTCCATTCCCTCCTCCAGGGGGATCTTCCCAACCCAGGAATCGACCGCGGAGCGGACCATCAGTATCGGCAGGTGGGTTCTTTACCCCTGAGCCACCTGGGAAGCTCAGAAAGGCATGCTAGGAGACAAAACAGAATTGCTTTCTGCTTTCACCCCCCGTGAATCGTGCTTGTCCAACACGCCGGTGACATACGCTGTCCCCAGAAGAGTCCTCAAGAAATACCAGGCGTGTGCTGTAAGAAGCTGGCTTTCACAGACAGTGGTGTCGGGGTGGGGAAAAGGCTGGTAGAATCATAGACTTCCCCACACCCGACTCCCCTCCACCCAGGCACTGTGATGAAAAGAAAGTGGTGAAAGACGGTCTGGAAGAAAAACAAAAAGTGACAAGCTCACACCTGGTGGGCTTCAGAGCCCATTTCTGTTTTATTCGGGGGGCAACCTTTGCTGGGCGTGTCCCTAGCGGCTCAGTGGTAAAGAACTTGCCTGCCTTTGCAGAAGGCGCCGCGGGTTCAGTTCCTGGGTGGGGAAGATCCCCCTGGAGGAGGCAAGCTAACCCACTGCAGTCTTCTTGCCTGGACAATCCCATGGACAGAGGAACCTGACGGGCTACACTCCATGGGGTCTCAAAGAGTCAGACATGACTGACTGATTAAACCACGGCAGACCTTGCTGGGGTCACCTTTGTCTGGGAGGAAACGGAAGATGTTTCAGAGATGATTTCGGCCCCGCGGTGGTGGGGGTGGGTTAATGGATGGGTTCTGTTGAGATGGTGTTCCTGCTGACTGTGGGTGGTGATTAAGGGTTTATCCCCGCGTGAAGGCCATCCAAAGGATGCTATTCACGAGATTAAGCTGGCGACAAGCAGACAGGATGGTCCGTGGTCTAGCCCCGACGCTGGGCATATATCAGATTCCCAAGGAACCCATTCAGGTGGAAGCCACGCAGGCAAGATGGTATTTTAATTACCTGTCGCAGACGAAATATAACCCAGAGGCAGCCAAACTTCCTTGGGACGGGCACCGAGAAGCTAAACCCTTTGCACACCCTTCTTGTTTGACACCATTGCTTTGGACCCTGAGAGCTATTTTGCTTTCGTTTCTTGTATCTGAATGTGTAACATGCAGATGTTACAGATGTGAACATCAGATCCGTAACGTTAGAAGTGTGTGTCTGTAACCTTAGAAGCGATGCTTTCTCAGGGAACAGTGTTGTTTTTTTTTTTTTTTT
>SJYQ01005701.1:139600-188237 GCA_006410935.1 Redunca redunca | reverse complement strand
GACTGACTGATTAAACCACGGCAGACCTTGCTGGGGTCACCTTTGTCTGGGAGGAAACGGAAGATGTTTCAGAGATGATTTCGGCCCCGCGGTGGTGGGGGTGGGTTAATGGATGGGTTCTGTTGAGATGGTGTTCCTGCTGACTGTGGGTGGTGATTAAGGGTTTATCCCCGCGTGAAGGCCATCCAAAGGATGCTATTCACGAGATTAAGCTGGCGACAAGCAGACAGGATGGTCCGTGGTCTAGCCCCGACGCTGGGCATATATCAGATTCCCAAGGAACCCATTCAGGTGGAAGCCACGCAGGCAAGATGGTATTTTAATTACCTGTCGCAGACGAAATATAACCCAGAGGCAGCCAAACTTCCTTGGGACGGGCACCGAGAAGCTAAACCCTTTGCACACCCTTCTTGTTTGACACCATTGCTTTGGACCCTGAGAGCTATTTTGCTTTCGTTTCTTGTATCTGAATGTGTAACATGCAGATGTTACAGATGTGAACATCAGATCCGTAACGTTAGAAGTGTGTGTCTGTAACCTTAGAAGCGATGCTTTCTCAGGGAACAGTGTTGTTTTTTTTTTTTTTTTTCCAGGGCCACGTAGAGACGTTTCCCTGAACAGAACAGCAGGCTGCATTTGTGACGGCCCCTGGTCGCCTTCACCTCTGGAGTTCACGCTTCGGTTGCTGTCTCAGACGCAGCTGAATCTGTAACCCATCCGAGACTTCCTGTCGGTAAAAGCAGATTCAAGTTCCTTGCTTCCAGCTCTTGAAGCTAAGCAATCTTAACTACTAAATGGCTTGTAACATACCAGGCTGGATTTTTTTCTTTTAAAAAACAAAACCTATATTGTGGTTTTCAAAACAGAATAAAGAGAGATGTGATTTTTTTTTTTTTTGCAATTTGAGACACCCCATCATATCTGTCATCTACACATCATCTCTATCTTTCCATAATCTCTATCTATTGCCTGTATCTGGCTATCTGCCTATGTTTGTATATATATATATATATCATCGATCTTTGTACCTATCTATTATGTATTTCTATCTTTGTGTCTTCCGGATCTTTCCACCTATGTATCTACCTTCCTATTTACTATCTGTCCCTAGCAAAGTACATTTCTATGATTTATATCTTTCTACCAATCGTCTATATCCACCTGTCTATGCATCCTATCATCTATATCTATCTATCTGTCTGTCTAAATATACGGGAGGGGTTGGCCTTTCTCTTCTCCAGGGGATCTTCCCAACCCAGGGGATCGAACCCAGGTCTCCCGCGTTGCAGGTGGATTCTTTACCAGCTGAGCCACAAGGCAAGTCCAAGGATACCGGAGTCGGTAGCCTTTCCCTTCTCCAGGGGGTCTTCCCGACCCAGGAATCGAACTGGGGTCTCCTGCATTGCAGGAAGATTCTTTACCAACTGAGCTATCAGGGAAGCCTGAATATCTATCTACTGAGTGTATATGAGTGTATTTTTTTTCTTGCATTAAAAAAAGAAAACCATAGCAAAAGCGTTGGCCACATGATTAGGGGTAGAAAAATGATTTTATTTGATGGAATAGTGAGCTGCTGGGATCGTGGGTTTTTTTAAAAAAAATACACCAGTTTTCTGAGGATCAATCGCTTTTATCAGCTTACCGAGCATTGGAGTAACCCGATGGGGAAAAAAAAACAACAGGATTTCTTTCCCTGTTGGGTGGATTCTCAGCGGATGCTTCTTCACTTAAGCTAAATTTGTAGAGATATGATGAGGAAGGGTTGTTTGTCACCCAGAGCCCCTGAATTATCAGTGTATCCATATTGTAGACTTCGTTTGTGAAAGCGTAAGCGAAAGTCACTCAATCGTGTCTGACTCTTTGCGACCCCATGGGCTATACAGTCCATGGGATTCTCCAGGCCAGAATACTGGAGTGGGGAGCCTTTCCCTTCTCCAGGGGGATCTTCCCAACCCAAGGATCAAACCCAGGTCTCCCGCATTGCAGGCGGCTTCTTTATCAGCTGACCACCAGGGGAAGCAAAAAAGAAGAATCAGACCGCTATTAAAACTCAGATTCAGATCCATAAAATGGAGATCATACACATGGGCGTTAGAGAAGGAAAAAGCCAAGCTGTTACACTGTAGCGGGAATTCCCTCTGACCTTATTGCTTGGTTTGGTGAATCATTCAGTTCGGTGGCCCAGGGTGGGTTACCTGGAAAATTGCCGACTCGCCAATGCCCTTGTTGGTCCGTACGCAGGCTCAGGGGTCTGGTAGTGGTATTGCCCCCTGGGTTTACCATAGGATTTAGGCATTTCCTTCATCCTGGCAGAAAGGAGTTCAGTTTCAGGGCTGAGCCAACATCTGGACTTGGGTTTGTTTAGGTCTCCTGAAAGCCTGTTCTCCTGGCAGGCGAAGAGAGGAGCTATATAATGAGTCTGAAAATCTTAAGGAACTTGGATCACGCCGCACGGCCCTGCCGTGCTTGTGGGCTTTGTCCGATACGGTGAAGCAAAACGTTCGTAATCCCCTCAGAAACACACATGCAAAGTTGAGTCCCGTTTAGACGTGTTTGTGTTCACGTGCGTGCAAGCTCAGTCGTGTCCGACTCTTTGTGACCCCCGTGGACTGTAGCCCAACAGGCTCCTCTGTCCATGGGGATTCTCCAGATAAGAATCCTGGAGTGGGTTTGCCATTTCCTCCTTCCGAGGGGATCTTCCCGACCCAGAGATCGAACCGGCGTCTCCTGCGTTGGCAGGTGGACTCTTGAGCACTGAGCCCCGTCTCTGGTCACACACAATCAAAATAGGGCACCCAGAAAACTTTAAGGAGGGGCGAGAGTTCACCCTGTACCAGCCTTAGGACGGTGGGTGTGTGAAACCCTCGAGAGGACTCTGACGAGCTCCACAAAGCCCTCGGGGTTGAGCCGGTCCAGGGTGCAGTTCTGAGCAATAGAATGGAACTGGTCAGGCGGAGCGTGTCTACGGCTGTGGAAGAGTGCTCCGGTGACTCAGAGAGCAGCCCTCAAGCAGGAGGGATTCCTCGGCATCTCCACGTCCCTGAGGCCTTTGACTGTCTGTGGACGCTCCTGGCTGTCACCGCTGAGGGAAGGGGCTCCCGGGGGAGACCTGGGAAGCTGCTCCACACCCACAGAGCGCGGGACGCCCCACTTCACAGAGTCCATGCGGCCCCCGGACGTCAGCAGTGCAGGGGCTGAGAATCCCTGACTTAGCGATAGAGATCACATCTGTCTGTCCATCTCTCATTCATCTATGTCTCTCTGACTATGTCATCTATCTATATTCACCTATTTATCTGCCATCTATCTCTGTGTTTACCTATCAATGTCATCTATCACCTATCACCTCTCTATTACTCACCTATTTATCTGCCATCTATCTCTGTGTTTACCTATCAGTGTCATCCATCTGTCATCTATCTATTACTCACCTATTTATCTGCCACCTATCTCTGTGTTTACCTATCAATGTTATCTATCACCTATCACCTCTCTATTACTCACCTATTTATCTACCATCTATCGCTGTGTTTACCTATCAATGTCATCTATCACCTATCACCTCTCTATTACTCACCTATTTATCTACCATCTATCGCTGTGTTTACCTATCAATGTCATCTATCACCTATCACCTCTCTATCTATTACTCACCTATTTATCTGCCATCTATCTCTGTGTTTACCTATCAATGTCATCTATCACCTGTCACCTCTCTATCTATTACTCACCTATTTATCTGCCACCTATCTCTGTGTTTACCTATCAATGTTATCTATCACCTATCACCTCTCTATTACTCACCTATTTATCTACCATCTATCTCTGTGTTTACCTATCAATGTCTTCTATCACCTATCACCTCTCTATTACTCACCTATTTATCTACCATCTATCGCTGTGTTTACCTATCAATGTCATCTATCACCTATCACCTCTCTATCTATTATTCACCTATTTATCATCTGTATGTTTACCTATCAATGTCATCTGTGTATCGATCACCTCTCTTTTTATCATCTCTGTATATATCCTCCGAGTCACAGCACTCTCATCTGTCGCTGTCTCTTTTTATCTTCTATCTACCTACATCATCGCAGAAATAACAACAACCTCAGATACGCAGATGCCACCCCCCTTACGGCAGAAAACGAAGACGCACTAAAGAGACTCTTGATGAGGGTGAAAAGAGGAGAGTGAAGAAGCTGGCTTAAAACTCAACATTCAGAAAACAGAGATCATGGCATCCGGTCCCATCACTTCATGGGGAATAGATGGGGAAACAGTGGAAACAGTGGCAGACTTTATTTTCTTGGGCTCCAAAATCACTGCAGATGGTGACTGCAGCCATGAAATTAAAAGACGCCTGCTCCTTGAGAGGAAAACTATGATGAACCTAGACAGTCTATTAAAAAGTGGAGACATCACTTTGGTAACAAAGATCCATCTAGTCAAAGCTATGTTTTTTTCCAGTAGTCACATACAGATGTGAGAGTTGGACCCTAAAGAAGGCTGAGTGCTGAAGAATTGATGCTTTTGAATTATGGTGCTGGAGAAGACTCTTGAGAGTCCCCTGGACTGCAAGGAGATCCAACTGGTCCATCCTAAAGGAAATCAGTCCTGAATATTCATTGGAAGGACTGAAGGTGAAGCTGAAGCTCCGACACTTTGGCCACTTGATTCGGAGCTGACTCATCGGAAAAGACCCTGATGCTGGGAAAGATTCAAGACAAAAGGGGGAGAAGGGGACGACAGAGGATGAGATGGCTGGCTGGCATCACCGACTCGATGGACATGAGTTTGAGCAAACTCTGGGAGTTGGTGATAGACAGCGAGGCCTGGCGTGCTGCAGTCCACGGGGTCATAAGGAGTCGGACATGACTTAGAAACTGAACAAGGACAATATGACTGATAAACAATGTCACGATAGTTTCAGGGGGACAGCAAAGGGACTCCGGTGTACGTAGACATCTCTTCATTCTCCCCCAAAGATGCACTGTGTTTAGAAAGCAACCAGAGAATATCTATAAAGCTCGAGTCTATCGACTTCTATCAATACACATGGTTAATTCTTTGGGTCATTAGTCAATTCTACACCTTTTTTTTTTCTTTTATTTATTTATTTATTTTTACATGTTTCAATGCCATTCTCCCATCTCATCCCACCCTCTCCCTCTCTCTCTCCCCCAGAGTCCAAAAGTTCACTCTATAGATCTGAGTCTCTTTTGTTGTCTCGCATACACGGTCATCATCCCCAGCTTTCTAAATTCCATATATATGCGTTAGTATACTGTATTGGTGTTTTTCTTTCTGGCTTGCTTCACTCTGTATAATCGGCTCCAGTTCCATCCATCTCCTTAGAACTGATTCAAATGTATTCTTTTTAATGGCTGAGTAATACTCCATTGTGTATATGTACCAAAGCTTTCTTATCCGTTCATCTGCTGATGGACATCTAGGTTGTTAATTCTACACCTTTGAAGTGTGGCTGTGTTTCATCACTTCCTGAGAGGCGAGTTGGCTGACAGTGGCGGTGTTGAGCGTCTTTCATGCCTTATTCTCTGTGTTTCTACTCACTCCACACAGACCCTGTGGAAGAGTTGCTACGGTTGTTTCTTTCTGTTCTTGTTTTCCCAAAGATGACGCTTGAACGAATTAGGAAATTTTCCAGTCTTGAAAGCGGTTCTTTGGGGACTTGATTCCCAGGTCAGACAAACATAGCCAAAAGCTATTATCACCCACTCCATGGACGTGAGTGTGAGCAAGCTCCAGGAGATGGTGATGGACAGGGAAGCCTGGCGCGCTGCGATCCATGGGGTCCCAAAGAGTCGGACACGACTGAGCGACCGAACTACAAGGGCAGCGGACGAGAGGGTCATTGACCTGCGTCTGCTTTGGAGGGTTTCCCGCTGGCTTTCCCCCTTGTCTCACGTCTGCAAGTCCTCTGGGTCCATCTGCTTTTTCCCCACATCCCCTGCCTCTCTCTGACCACACTCTCGCCTCCGACCCCCTCTCTGCCTTCTCTGGGTGACGGACTACTTCAATGAGAAGCCCCCAGCTTCCAAAAGTCGTTTTTCCCCTGACACCTTACCACGTTCCCCCGCCGGAAATGCAGCGTCCCCTCCTTCCTTCCTGCCTATGCGTCACTCACATGTTGTTACCTGCCGTTTCCCGTCCTGTCGGTTACCTGCCTGCTAGTGACTGCATCTTCCCCATCCAAGTGTCTGCAGAGACCCTTGTGGTGTTGTCTATGCTTGGATATGTTTGCACACGTCGCCATGCGCCTCCAGCCCCGCACACTTGTTGCGTTAATTGAAACCCAGCGTCATAAAGTGAAAGCTTCCGTCGCTTCAGTCATGCCTGACTCTTTGCGACCCTGGGGACTGTAGCCCGCCAGGCTCCTCTCTCTGTCCACGGGGATTCTCCAGGCAAGAATACCGCCGTGGGTTGCCATTTCCTTCTCCAGGGGATCTTCCCCAACCCAGGGATCCAACCTGGGTCTCCTGCACTGGTAAGGAGATTCTTTACTGGTTGAGCCTCCAGGGAAGCCTCAAGATATTTGCAGTCTTGATACATTTGAGTTTGATGCAAGTTTTTGTCTGAATAATGCCAGTGTATTCCTTTCTTCCCCGATTTTTTTTTTAATGTGAATTGTTTTTTGAAGTCTTTCTTGAATGTATTACAATATTGTTTCAGTTTTGGGCTTCCCAGGTGGCTCAGTGGTAACGAATATGCCTGCCAGTGCAGGAGACCCGGGTTCAATCCCTGGGTGGGGAAGATCCCCTGGAGAAGCAAATGGCAACCCACGGCGGTATTCTTGCCTGGAGAATCCCCGTGGACAGAGAGAGGAGCCTGGCGGGCTACAGTCCATGGGGCCACAGGGAATCAGACACGCCCGAGTCTGCATGCACACATTGCTTCTGTTTTATGTCTTTTTTTTTTTTTTTGGCCTTGGAGGTATATGAGATCTTAGCTTCCTTACCAGGGATCAAAGCTACATCCCTCACATTGAGAGGCAGAGTCTTAACCACTGGACCCCTAGCCAAGCCCCACCCCGCCCCGCCCCAGGTAGCCTTTTAATGACAGAATTCCTTTTATGTTGCACTTAATCTCCCCATGCTGTGTCCCAGGACCTTGGTTTACATGTTCCTGCATCCCTGGTGTATCTGGCTTCTGCTATTTTTGCACCACGTTACTCTCAGAGTAAAACAAAACCAGACAGAATGATAATGGAGGGTTTCCCGTAACTGACGGCAGTGTTAGCAGCCCTGCCTGACCCTTCCTTTCGGGCTGCCATGGCTACAGTCAGTGAAAAAGAAAATACAAGCCTAACAGACTGAACCGCTGCTGCCCACGCACTAATTCGCGCCGTTCCTCTCTCTGCCGGCGCGTTTACCGAGATTCTGGCCTCAGCGTGATTCATGCTATAGGCATGTGGCTTCAGTGAGCTCTTGGTCAAAGCCCAAGCTTTCCTAGGCACCACCCTTAGCAGAAAAGTGGTTCTCCAAGCCAGGAGGGGTCCAGCCGGCTTTATTTATCCTGGCAAATTGGCTGGCAGTCGGCGACGGTTTTGTTGGCTCGGAGATGGCATCGAAGTTGCTGAAACGTTTAGACTAATGAGATTTCCAGTCGCCGCATTGAACATTCGCGTTTTGAGAGTCTTCTGTGTGTACCCACGGGGTCTTTCCAGGAGTCGTGTCCAGATGTGGGAGTTGGACCACAAAGAAGGCTGAGCACCGAAGAACTGATGCTTTTGAGCTGCGGTGCTGGAGAAGACTCTTGAGAGTCCCTTGGACTGAAAGGAGGTCCAACCAGTCCATCCTGAAGGAAATCACTCCTGGGTGTTCACTGGAAGGACTGATGCTGAAGGTGAAGCTCCAATACTCTGGCCACCTGATGAGAAGAGCTGACGCATTTGAAAAGACTCTGACGCTGGGAAAGATTGAAGGTGGGAGGAGAAGGGGACGACAGAGGATGAGACGGTTGGAGGGCATCACCGACCCGATGGATGTGAATCTGAGCACACTCTGAGAGTTGGTGCTGGACAGGGAGGCCTGGCGTGCTGCAGTCCGTGGGGTCGCAAAGCGTTGCACGTGATGGAGTGACGGAACACCACCACTGGGTCTTTTCTCCTTCGCCTGGTTTTGCAAAGGAAACTTGTGCCTTTTTTTTTCTTTCCGCATCTCCTGCCTGTTGCCCCTTGCCAGCTTCTGCGGTCAGGAGCCACAGCAACGTAGTCTGAATCACTGCCCCGTTCTCCGGGTTCTAGAGTTGTCGTCTGCGATTCTTTCTTGCTGACTCCCGGGTGGGGTGCGGCGGGCCCTGTCTCTGGCTGTCCTTGGTGGAGAGCCAAGGTCCTCCCGGGCAGCCACCTCTGCGAGCAATCCCTCAGGGCCCCCCCACGTCCAGACACGTAGCTTTGCAGGCCAGCCAGGACTTTGCTTCTGGGCGTTCCTGGCTTTTCTAACAACGGATGGTTTTTCTGGTTTGGGGGGGTCTTTAGGGCCTCCACTCGGGCCAAATGGGAAAGATGTTATAAGAGGCTAACAAACCTTTCCCTAGTCTGCAAATAGCACGTTTGGGGTTGTGACGAAGCGTCTTGAAATCAAAATAAGAATCTCTGGTTTATGCCTTTGTATGTATCAGCCAGCCTGGAGGAGGGCATGGCAACCCACTCTAATCTTCTTGCCTAGAGAATCCCATGGACAGAGGAGCCTGGAGGGCTGCAGTCCATGGCGTTGCACAAAGTCAGACATGCTTGAAGCAGCTGAGCCTAACATGGCAAAGCATGCATTGGCGATTGCTGGAAATTCTCACTGAGCCTGCTACGGTCTGATTTTTGCCCTCAAAATCAAATCATTCTTTTGGAATTTTGTTTTTCCTCCAGTGTATGCATTTTTATTTTATTTCATTTTATTTTATCAAGGGCAGGTGTCCGTTTTAGCTTCCCTGATAGCTCAGTGGTAAAAGAATCCACTTGCCAAGGCAGGAGATGGGGGTTCGATCCCTGGGTCGGGAAGATCCCCTGGAGAAGAAAACGGCACCCCACTCCAGTATTCTTGCCTGGAGAATCCTACGGACGGAGGAGCCTGGAGGGCTACAGTCCATGGGGGTCTCAGAGTCAGACACTCCACAGAGCATGCATAGATGTATCCATTTTATAACTGAAACTTTGTTTTTTTTTTTTTTTGCTGCAGTGCAAAGCACATAGAATCCTGTTCCCCAAGCAGGGCTCAGACCCTCAGCGCGACCCCCTGCATTTGAAGTGCAGAGTCTTAACCACCGGACCGCCAGGGAAGGCCTTGAAAACTGTTATTGTGGTAAAATGCAGCATATAATTTACCATTTGAAGCCTTTTTTTTAAAGCACACAGTTCAGTAACATTTACTATGTTTGTATTGCAAAATCATCACCATCAAGAGCCTTTTCATCTTCTCGAGCTGAAACTTGGTACCCACTAAACAATCCATCCCCATTCCTCTCTCCCCGCAGCCCCTGGCGACCACTGCTTGACTTTCTGTCTATGAATGTGACTGGGATATTTTTAAGGTGAGGTATAGTCGATTCCAGTTCAGTTCAGTTCAGGCGGTCAGTCACGTCCAACTCTGTGCGACCCCATGGACTGCAGCACGCCAGGCTTACTTCACAGTAGATGTAACATTGTTCATTTCTACTGCATGGCAAAGTAATTCAGTTCATAAACATATATATATCTTTCTTGATGATATTTTATCATAGGGTATTAAATACAGCTCCGTATGCTCTGTAACAGGGCCTCATTGTGTATCCATTATTCTTTTGGTGTCTATTTAGTTGAACTGAAAGTTGCTCAGTCGTGTCCGACTCTTTGTGACCCCATGGACTATGCCGTCCGTGGGATTCTCCAGGCCAGAATCCTGGAGTGGGTAGCCTTTCCCTTCTCCAGGGGACCTTCCCAACCCAGGGATCGAACCCAGGTCTCCCACATTGCAGGTGGATTCTTTACCAGCTGAGCCACCAGGGAAGCCCAAGAATCCTGGAGTGGGTACCTTCTCCAGCGGATCTTTCAGATCATATAGATAAGTATTTAATAGTCAAAAAAGCTAAACTTTGAAATAAGAGAAGAGATACATTAAAAAAATGTAATTATTTCTGAATCTGGTGACAGCGAATAGAATCTAGTTTATTTCTAATGAAATCGGCCTGATGGTATCAGTTCAACATCTGGGAAAAAAATAACGGCTTCATCTTCCTACGTCCCCCTTCTTACCAAAGGACCTGCCTGTGCGCACAGGCTAAGTCGATTCAGTGGTGTCTCTTTGCGACTCCATAGACTGTAGCCCACTACGCTCCTCTGTCCATGGGATTCTCCTTGCAAGAATCCTGGAGTGGGTTGCCATGCCCTCCTCCAGGGAATCTTCACCACCCAGGGATCAAACGTGAGAACCCCATTAATATTTTCCAATGGGAATCAATCCAATTTATCATGTTCACATTAATTTTCTTTCTTTTTTTTTAAAGATATTTTTTATATGGACAGTTTTAAATTATTTATTAAATTTTGTTAGAGTGGCTTTTATTGAATTTGTTACAATACTGTTTCTGTTTCTTGGTTTTTTTTTTTGGCCACGAGGCATGTGGGATCTTAGCCCCCTGACCAGGGATTGAACCCACACCCCCTGCATTGGAAAGCAAAGTCTTAACCACTGGACCACCAGGGAAGTCCCTCCCCACCCAATTAATTTCCTTGAAGCCTGTTAGTTGGCAAATAATTGACGACATGAAGTCTAAAGCAAACAGAACAGCCCACAGCTATTCCACACTGACTCTGCACTTCTTCCTGTCGGGGCAGTCCGCCAAAACTCAGTACACGGGCTCCGTCAGAGTCCTCTTCCACCGCACACTTAGAGACTCAGCTCTAAGCTAGATTGCACCGGTCACTGTTTCTCAAAGACCCAGGATCCACACCCTGTGTCTTCCTCAGGATAATGTTGTGGCAGGGACGTTTGCCCGCCGTCTATACTTCCTGTGTTGAGCCGCTCAGCTGTCTCCAACTCTATGCAACCCCTAGACTATAGACCGGCAAGGTCCTCTGTCCATGGGATTCTGCAGGCAAGGACATTTCCTCCTCCAGGGGAATCTTCCTACCCTGCAGGGGATTGAGCCTGCATCTCTTGCCTTTCCTGTGTTGGTGGTTTCTTTACCACTGAGCCACTTGGGAAGCCTCATCTCTGCTTGACCAAAACGCAACCCTCTGGGACTGACCCTTCTTCTACGAATCCTTTCTCACCCAATTTGATTCCCACTTTTAGGCTGGGACTAGCAGATGCAAACTTGTTGAAGCTGAAACTCCCATCCTTTGTCCCCCCTGATGCGAAGAAGTGACTCACTGGAAAAGGCTCTGATGTTGGGAAAGATGGAAGGCAGGAGGAGTGGGGGATGACTGAGGATGAGATGGTTGGATGGCATCACTGACTCGATGGACGTGAGTTTGAGCCAACTCCAGGAGCTGGTGATGGACAGGGAGGCCTGGCGTGCTGCAGTCCATGGGGTCACACAGAGTTGGACATGACTGAGCGACTGAACTGAACATGTGCAGCATGGGGTAAATAGCAAGGCTGTTCTGTATAGCACAAGGAACTCTGTCCGACATTCTGATACACCATCATGGATAAGAATATGAAAGAGGATGTTTATAGGTGTATAAGTGAGTCACTTTGCTGCAGGGCAGAAATACACACAAGTGTAGATCAACTGGACTTCAATAGAATGAAGATTTAAAATTCTTGCAGGAGAGTTAGGGGGAGAAAGGACCCATGTATCTGTGTGCCTGAGTCCCTGTGCTGTCCGCTTGAAACTATCAAAACGTTATTAACTGGCTATGTTGCTGCGGGCACCGAGTCGCTCCAGTCGTGTCCAAATCCGTGCGACCCCATAGACAGCAGCCCACCAGGCTCCCCCGTCCCCGGGATTCTCCAGGCAGGAACACTGGAGTGGGTTGCCATTTCCTTCTCCAGTGCATGAAAGTGAAAGGTGAAAGGGAAGTCGCTCAGTTGTGTCCGACTCCTAGCGACCCCATGGACTGCAGCCCACCAGGCTCCCCCATCCATGGGATTTTCTAGGCAAGAGGACTGGAGTGGGGTGCCATCGCCTTCTCCCATTAACTGGCTATACTCCAGTATAAAGTAAAAAGTCTTAAGAAAAAGAAAACTCAACTACGCCTCTTAATGAACACTTAGTTGGTGGTCTAGTTCATCCCTGGGGGCACTGGTATCTCTCACTCATTCTTGCCACCACATTGTGAATTGATCGCCAATAGTAAATCTTCGCGAAGCGTGAGAAGATGCAAATGAAGGAATCTGATGCATCTGTAAGGACACGGAATGCTCATGTCTAAGAACTCCAGGCGAAGCAGGCTACTGGTGGAACTCTACAGCTAAGAATTTGTAACTCAGTTTGTCAACGTGCTGGCGCGCCGTCTCCTCAGCTATCTTAACAGCAAACACAATAAAAAAAGCACTTCGGTCGCCTGAAGCTAACATAAACGACACTGGATAAGAGCAAAACCTATTGCTACCTTGTACCTTATAAACCCAAGCCATTGAGAGTCAGAGAGGAAAAGAAAAGTTTCCAAGTTCCTAAGCACACAGCACATATGCAGGGTTTGGGTGGGAAGTGAGAGGCTATGAATTATTCCAAGTTTTGCTTTTATTATTTTGTTTCTTTTCAAACCCATGTGGAACTCGTTAAGAGTTCTTTTCCACTGAAGTTCTCTGCTACACAGAAACAATAATACACTCTGGAAACCAAAAGGCCCGGAATTGGAGGAAAGAAAACCGAACCTGGGAAGCTTCGACCCAGAGAATGTTTCCGATGAGACTGGTGGGTTCAGAGGCTCTAGTGTAGATTCCACTATAAATCATATATCCTGCGCTTTCATCTCAGCCTTCTCTCATACGAGCGAATCTTTATTACTCAATTCTGAGGCTTGGCTGTTCTTCCTGAAGCGGCTTCTGTTTATCGTGGCGTGCTGGCTGTTTTAAGAAAAAGTGGTCTCTCTGCATTCGCTGCAGGGAATTCCAGTTAGGAAGCAGTTGTTTATATCTTCACGGGGTCCGTGGAGAGTCCTGGGTGGGCGACTCGGTCACGGCTGAGGTTTCACGTCCTCGGGGACATCTTGGAAACTCAGGTCTTTAGAGACAGCTCCCTTAGAGACTCTGATCCCATCTAATTCCAGACTCTCACCCCCTCCATGCTCCAGCTCCCACCCCCCTCGGCAACCACACGTCTGTTCTGGTTTCATAGATAACTTAATTTGTGCCATATTTTAGATTCCACATAGAAGTGATATCATATGGTATTTGTATTTTTCTGTCAGAATTACTTTGCTCGGTATGACCATCTCTAGGTCCATCCGTGTTGCGGCAGATAACATTCTTTTATTCTTTTCCATGGCTGAGTAATACTCCGTGGCATATATACACCACGGCTTCGTTATCCATTCTTCCGTTGCTGGAGATGGGTTGGTTCCATGTCTTAGCTATTGCAAATAGTGCTGCTATGAATATTAGGGTGCATGGATCTTTTTGCATTAATTAAGAGTTTTATCTGGATATATGCCCAGGAATAGGATTGCTGAATCATATGGCAGTTCTCCTTTTATTTTTATTTTTATTTTTTTTGCAAAACCCTCATACTGGACTTCCCTGCTGGCTCAGACAGTAAAGTGTCTGCCTACAATGTGGGAGACCTGGGTTCAATCCCCAGGTTGGGATGATCCCCTGCAGAAGGGAAATGGCAACCCACTCCAGTATTCTTGCCTGCAGAATTCCACGGACAGAGGAGCCTGGTGGGCGACAGTCCACGGAGTTGCAAAGAGTCAGACACGACTGCGCGATTTCACTTTCACTTTTCATACTGTTTTCCGTAGTGGCTGCACCAATTAACATTCCCACCAGCAGTATAAGAGGGGTCCCTTCTCTCCACACCCTCTTCAGGTGGCCATTCTGACTGGCGTGAGGTGATACTTCACTGAAGTCCCCCCCCCCCGCCCCATTGTAGTTTTGATTTGCATTTCTCTAATAATTAGCAAAGTTGAGCATCTTTTCCTGTGCTTATCGGTCATTTACATTTCTAGAAAGATTCTTCTTGATGTTTGCTTTGTGGGGCCAGAGGCAAACTTTCTTGAGTAGAAAAGTCCTTGTTTCTTTGATTTAGGGCATCAGCCCGAATGAGAAGCTGAAGCAGAATTCTGAGCTCCACGTAGGTAATGTTCCTCCAGACACGCTATCCTCCCATTAACCCTCAGAATTTTTGTTGTCAGCCACGACTTTGGGATGAATAGTCAGTAGTGCGTGCGTGCTAAGCTGCTTCAGTCGTGTCCGACTCTCTGTGACCCCACGGGCTGCAGCCCGCCAGGCTCCTCTGTCCATGGGATTCTCCAGGCAAGGGTCCTGGAGTGGGTTGCATGCCCTCCTCCGGGGGATCTTCCCCACCCAGGGATCAAACCTGCGTCTCTTACATCTCCTGCACCAGCCGGCGGGTTCTTTACCACTGGCGCCCATCTGGGACAACCAGTGGAGCGGAACACGAAACTCACATAAGAAATCAAATAACTAAGGAAGCTATATTTTGTCACAGACCATCTGATCAATGAAGTAGCTACCCTGAAAACGATGTATGTAAAAAAGACCTCTACGAGAAGACTTAGCAGAAGTGTTCGAGACTTCCAGGAAGGAAAGGTCACAGCAATTCTGGTACATATGCTGCTGCTGCTAAGTTGCCTCAGTCGTGTCCGACTCTGTGCGACCCCATAGACGGCAGCCCACCAGGCTCCCCCGTCCCTGGGATTCTCCAGGCAAGAACACTGGAGTGGGTTGCCATTTCCTTCTCCAATGCATGAACGTGAAAAGTGAAAGTGAAGTTGCTCAGTCGTGTCCGAGTCTTCCCGACACCATGGACTGCAGCCCACCAGGCTCCTCCACCCAGGGAATTTTCCAGGCAAGAGTACCGGAGTGGGGTGCCATCTGGTAGATATGAAGATGCTTATTATCTGCTTCTATGGATACCAACACATCGAAGACATGTAATATCAACACATCACTCTACTTAAATTTTTAGCTGCTCACTTGTTGAATTAGCTCAGTGATTTTTTTTTTCTTTATTAGACCGCATCTGGGTTTAGTTCGGGTATAAGGTATCTCTCCTTGCAGCATGCTGGCTAGCTTTGGAACACGGGTTTAGCTGCTCCACAGTATGAGAGAGCTTAGTTCCCCGATAAAACTGGCATCCCCGGCATTGCAAAGTGGATCCTTAGCCACGTGCCACCAGGGAAGTCCCTCTGATGTTCTCATAAAGAATTTTTAATTCTTTAATAAAGGGAGAAACTTAAAGACTGAAAAAAAATTAAAAATGCTTTTAAAAATATGGGAGGTGCAACTCATGTCCTTCTGTGGAAAGATTCAACCTTAAAAAAATATATATATATATATAGCAAAATTAATCTGTATTTTCAAAAAATTCCAGTTGAAATGCCAATGACTTTTTGTTGTGAGATCTTGATCCTTGAAATTTATCTCCAAGCAAAATTGGGCAAGAATGCAGATGGCAATATGGAAAATATTGAGAGACTTGCACTGCCATATTAACATATGAGATTTGCACTGTCATTAAAATATGGTATAAAACACTCTATGATAAGCCAGAGAACAGACGCCTGCAGGAGTATTTAATGTGAGAAGAACTTCTGATCGGTGGGGAAATAACACATCAATACCTGGTGTAAGAAAAAATGGTTTAATTGGTCAAAAAAATTAGATTTTTCATCTCATACCTTAGAGCTAAGTGAGTTAGAAATGTTCTGTTTTGATATTTGAAAGTGGAAAAATATCTTAGAAGCTTAGAGGAGAATATTTAATCTCAGAATGAAGCACTTTCTAAATGTAGCAGAAGAATTTTTTAAAAAGGTAAAAAAAAAAAAAAGAATGCAAGAGGAAGAAAATGAGAGATATTTTCTTATTTCTCAACCTACAAACAATTTAAAATGCTGTCGTTTCAAAAACTGCCGTTCTACAAACAAAGTTGGAAAACATGATGACTAAAAAAAAAAACAAGCATTTGTGATGCTTAGAATAAATATTAATGCCTTGTTGTGTATTTGGGGTATTTAGGACTTGCGGATGCCTTGTTATGTAAATTACTGTCATTGCTCAGACAGCAAAGTGTAAACAGCTCAAAAGCTCACAAATAATTCCGTCGTGAAATGGACAAGTTATGTATTTTGACTTGTTAGTGAAGAAGCACGAAAGAGAGAAATACTTGGGTATCTTTGAGCATGAAATTAGGGGTTCTTAAAATGGGAGCAGTTCTTGGGCAGAATGTGCGGAAACACAGTATCTTTCTATGCCAGTACAGTGGCAACAGAAATTGGAAAACCTTGTAGCGTTTTGTAAGGCACTTCGAGAATGCTTGGCAAGAACCATAAACATGTTCACACCCTTCAGGGTTGCAGTGATCTATCTCGGGATTCAGAGATTTATGGGAGAGCCTTTGCAGAGATGGCCAAACATGGAACATACCATGAACGGCCACCAAGAGAGGATTCAACTCTTAACGGCATGTGCATTGAATGGGGTCTTAGTCTGACTGACGACGTGGGGAAACGCATTTATATTGTTAATGTGGAAAATAAATGCGCGGATCACTAGGCGCGCATGCTGAATCGCTTCAGGCGTGTCCGACTCTCTGCGACCCCATCGACTGCAGCCCGCCAGGCTCCTCTGTCCATGGGGTTCTCCAGGCAAGAATATTGGAGTGGGTTGCCATGCCCTCCTCCAGGGGAATCTTCCTGCTCTAGGGAGCGAACCCAGGTCTCTGACGTCTCTTGCATTGGCAGGCGGATTCTTTACCCCTACTGCCACCCGAGAAGCCCTAACCCCACATAGTTTGGTTTATAAACAGAACATATGTGTGTGTCTGTGTGTCTGTGTGTGAGTGCATGATATAATCGTTGCTCAGTCGTTCAGTCGTGTCCGACTCATTGTGACCCCATGAACCGCAGCACGCCAGGCCTCCCTGTCCATCACCAACTCCCGGAGTTCACGCAAACTCATGTCCACTGAGTCAGTGATGACATCCAACCATCTCATCCTCTGTCACCGTCTTCTCCTGCCTTCAGTCTTTCCAAGCATCAGGGTCTTTTCCAGTGTGTGTGTGTATGTCTAATTTTTGCATACACTTACCAAAATCTGAGCCTGTTCAGAGTATTTTTTTTTTCCCTTGGTCCCTGGTAGCTCACACGGTAAAGAATCTGTCTGCGATGCAGGAGACCCGGGTTCGATCCCTGGGTTGGGAAGGTCCCCTGGAGGAGGGCATGGCAACCCACTCCAGTATCCTTGCCTGGAGAATCCCATGGATAGAGGAGCCTGGCGGGCTACAGCCCGTGGGGTTGCAGAGTCCGACACGACTGAGCGACTGACACAGAACACAATATGATTGGGAATTTTTGTGTTTTATGCTTTCCATTTCTTCCTATATTTGTTGTTTATAGTTATTTTTATACGTGAGTCTGAGTGAACTCCGGGACCTGGTGCTGGAGAGGGAGGCCTGGCGTGCTGCAATTCATGGGGTCGCCAAGAGTTGGACACAAACGACTGAGCGACTGAACTGAAATGATACAACGAATACTGCAGAATAAGGATTTACAAAAACTCAGGAGAGTACGAGCTTGCTGTGTGAAAGCATCAGAAACTTGGTCTTCTCCCGAAAGGCCCCTCACCCCCGATCAGATCTGCGTTTCGCTGTTATCGTTGGTTAGTTGCTGAGTCCTCTCTGAGTCTTTGCGACCCCGTGGACTGTAGCCCACCGGGCTCTTCTGTCTGTGGCATTTCTCATTTCTGGCTAAATTCTTTTAGTCTCTCCAGCAACCTGGCCTCATGGTGGGTGGCCCTGGGAGCATTTTCCTGGTTTCTGCTGGAAAGACATCAAGAAAGATCACTTTCCCCCCATTTTGAAATGGACTCAGTGCGGTATTTTCTGTAGGAAAAATCTCGGTGGTTATTATTATTATTTTTTAATTATTAGTTTTAAATCCCGGCTTTGACAAAGAGTCTCACTTTCCAGAAACAACAAAAAAGAAAATGAAACAGCAGTGGATAGTAATCCTGTCCCTTGAAAATTGTGCTTTTAAGCTCCTCTTTTAACTAGTAATTTAAAATAGACCTCTGGCTCCTGCCTTTGTCCAGGAAGAAAAATAGAAAAAAAAAAATGCTTTTACACAGAACCTATTTTTATAATCATTGAGAGAAAGATCTTGAAGAAGTCCATAAACTCCCAGCCTTCATGCAGACTCAGAAAAAGTATCACTGAATTATCCTGACATATTTCACAGATGCTTATATACCATAAAGCAATAAAAAAAAAAGAGAGAGAGAGAGAGGCTGCAGGAACCTTCACAGTACACAGGAAGTCTCTTGGATTTGTTTTGTCATTATTTTTGAAATCACGTTGCCAGATCTTAATGGAGAAACTGTGTCAGTCTCTCAGTCATGTCTGACTCTTTGCAACCCCATGGACGGTCGTCCTCCAGGCTCCTCTGTCCATGGGATGCTCCAGGCAAGAATACTGGAGTGGGTTGCCATTTCCTTCTCTCCAAATGGAGAAAATAGCCTTTTTTTTTTTTTCTTCCAAAAGCCGTGTGTGTGCGTTTATTTTTTAAATAATGGAAAGTTGAATGAGGTTTCTCACTAACAGTGCATCTCTGCTCCCAATCTTTGTATGACTCTAAAAATCAAAATACAGTTTATTCGTTCTATTAAAAATGTTTGTGCATCTGGCTGCGAGGGGTCTTAGCTGTGGCACACGGGATCTTGACTTGCAGCACTCAAACTGTTACTGGCAGCACGCAGAACCTAGTTCCCCGACCACGGATCGAACCTGGGGCCGCCTGCTTGGGGAGCGTGGAGCGTCAGCCTTTCCAAGGACACTGTGGAAGTCTCAGTGGTATACAGTGCCTGAAAGTGCCTTGCAAGCCATAGCCATTTTATACCGGAGGGGAATAACAGCAAGAATTCTGGAAATAGCAATGCATACTTGCATACGTGTGCACATGTGTGCGTCCATTCAGTCATGTCTGACTCTTTGCGACCCCGTGGACTGTAACCCCCACCAGGCTCCTCCGTCCGTGGGATTGTCTGGGCAACAATACTGGAGTGGGGTGCCATGCCCTTCTCTAGGGGATCGATCCCAACCCAGGGATCGAACTCACATCTCCTCTATCTCCTGCATTTCAGGCAAAGTCTTTATCTGCTCATCCAGTTCTGAAGTATCTAAGTACGTCTCACTGTGACTGTCTTTACTAGAAAATATTTAAGAGCTGAGTTTTTCAGGAATGCTATAACTGATTACACCAAACTGGGTGGCTTAAAACAAGGAATTCATCCATCCTTGATAACAGATACCCATATATCTATTTCCATTGTCATGTAGCTAGGAAGCTAGCTGGTGTCTATCTGTCTACTGTATAGGTATGTATCAATCGTCTGTCTACACAGCTGTTTCCATAATTCACGCATGCGTCCATCCACACGTCTCTCCATATCTGTGTACCAGACATTGTCTATGACTCATACGTACCATATATTTCTGTATCACCTTTCTATACATTCACCTATCCACGTACCTATTTATCTCATCTATCATTTAGCTCTTATCTATCCTATCTACCTATTTGCTGTCATGTCTCTTATCATCATCTAGCTAGCTATTACCTGCTATGTATTTACGTATCCGAGCTTCCCCGGCGGCACAGCTGGTAAAGAACCCGTCTGCAATGCAGGAGTCGCCGGAACCGTGAGTTTGATCCCTGGGTGGGGGCCGGTTCCCCTGGAGGAGGGCATGGCAACCCACTCCAGTATTGTTGCCTGGAGAATTCCCATGGAGAGCCTGGAAGGCTACAGACCGTAGGGTCGCAAAGAGTCAGACATGAATGAAGTGACTTGGCACGCAGGCACGCCTTTATGTATCTAGCAACCATTTGTCCACCTATCCATCCATCCATCCACACATCTCTCTCTCTTATATATCACCTATGTCTCTGTCTACCTCTCAATCACATCTGTCTAAATACCTACCTATACTGTAGCTATCAATCGTCGAGCCATTCGTCTATCCACATACCTGTTTATCTCATCTATCATATCACTGAGAGAGTCACTCCTAGGCAGGGTGATAGGAAGTCTGGGGGTCCCAAAGGAGAGAGGGGTCTGGAATTCTCAAGGAGGAGGAAAGGACAAACTTTTTTTTTCCCTTCTACATTCCTTAGCATTATATAACAATAATGTATCCTGCTTGAGGACAGTTTCTGAAAAAAAAAAAAAAAAAACCTTCTGGCTAATCCTGTTAGCTTAAAATGTAAATTATGGGAGTGGGGCTAGTAAGGTCTTTCCAATGTCTAGACATTCTTTTGATTCACTGTAATAGCTAATTAAAAAGTCTAAAACTTGATTGCTAACACTAGAGAGGGTGCTCTTTCTGCCCCCTTCTGATGTCTATGTCTTTCTTTATCTCCTTTATACTTTAATGAAACTTTATTACACAAAAGCTGTGAGCGATCAAGCCTCGTCTCTGGCCCTGGATTGAATTCTTCTCCTCCGGAGGCCAAGAATCCCGGCGTCTTTCGTGGTTCAGCAACAACCTTTCATCATCTAGCAATTTTCTCTCACCTGCTATATATTTATACTATATACTGACTCAACGGACATGTGTTTGAGCAAGCTCTGGGAGTTGGTGATGGATGGGGAAAGCCTGGCATGCTACAGTCCATGGGGTTGCAAAGAGGTGGATACGACTGAGCGACTGAACTGATATTTGCATATATCTATCAACCATCTATCCATCCATCCATCCATCTATCACGTATGTATCATCTAGCTAGCTATGTATTATCTATCAAATCGTATCTCGACTGAACTGATATTCGCATATATCTATCAACCATCTATCCACCCACCACCCATCCCTCCATCCATCTATCATGTATGTATCATCTAGCTAGCTAGCTATGTATTATCTATCAAATTGTATCTACTTAAGATCTCTCATGGTGGTTCTCAACTAAAGGTGATGGGGGGGGCATTGAAAATGTTTAGAGCCATACTTCACTGCCACACACCTGGAGTGCAAGACGCTACCAGCACTCCATGAGTACAGCCTACAGATGCTGCTAAACACCCCACAGCCCCCACTCCAGAAAATGACCCGGCCCCCAAAGTTCGTGTTGCCAATGTTGACAAACCCCGTCCGAGATAAAAGCCTTTTGTCTACGGAGCATGAGTGCTTCAAGCAGGACATGTCTCCAACACATTTGGGTACCCCCTGGTACCCCATCCTGGTGCCTGGCACATCCTAAGGGGTGTGGAGGTATCCTTAAGCTCATAAATGGATTCACGCCTGAGACAGCATCCACGCTTCCCAGAATGGTGGGAAGCCAAGCTCTCTTTTGCTTCACGGACGGCTATTTCTTTCCAGACTGGCGGCATGGTGAAAACGCACCTTCTTCCCAAATACTTATCTTGCTTTTTACCCGCTTCTTGGCACAGAAAGCCAAAATGTACATGGGACATGCACCCAGGATGTCTCTTTCCTAAAAAAATTAGCTGAAGGATTGCCGTGACACCGTTCTTTCAGCCTCAAATTATCTTGGTTCAGATTGAACTGTTTCCACCCTTTCCTCCTGTCAAAGGGGTAGCCAGAACCACCCCCCTTGGACTCAAGTTTCTTTGTAATAAAAAGAGTTGCAGAGAATGGAGTAATTCCAGTGTGGTGGACAGAAGCAATTTTTAACCGATCTATTAAGATTTTTGTTGGTTGTTTTGATGTGGCCCACCATTTTTAAAGTCTTCATTGAATTTCTTACAATTGTACTTCCATTTTAGGTTTGGGTTCTTTGGCCCCGAGGCCTGTGGGCTCTTCAAAGGCTTAACCGCTGGATCACCAGGGAAGTGAAATCAACCAATCTGACTTAAAACTCAAGTGCAACTCATGCGCTTTTGCCCTTGAAAAATATCACTCTCATGCCTGCTTGGCTCTTTGGGAAATATTATTTTATTATCCAATGTACATTATATGGATCTTAAAAATACAGTAAAGCAGTCACGGAAATAACAGGTCAACTTTCAGTGGACACAAATGGACAGGAAGAAAGCGATTTCCGGGCTTGTCCAGAAGGCAGTGGGTTTATTCTCTGGGGTCACAACTTTGCTTTCTGGCTCTGTCTCCTCTCATCTCCTTGCAAGTTTCATGGGATAAACTTTATTACAAACAAGGAAATTCAATATGTCACTCCCCTCCCCCCACCATGGGATCCCTGGGAACAGTAATATCTTCGTGGTTCATGAATCTGAAGGAAGTTGAGGAGGAAACTTGCTTTAGTTGAATTTCCATGCCTGCTCTAATGTATCCAAGTCTTGTAAAGACCAATAATTTATTATTTTTAAATGAGACAGAAAGTACGTCTTTTGCTTTCTACTCTCATCGTCTGATTAGAAAGAAAAAAATATATAAAAAACACTATATAAAAAGTGAGTTCCAGGAAGAAAGCATTCTTATAAAATGAGATGTATTGTATGACACTTGTACGTGGGCAGGGGGTAGGGGGAATTCAATCATTGTGGTTCTCAGCCCTTGTTGGAAAAGCGGAATGTTGAAATAACGGAAAGATGGATACTCGTTCTAGAAGGTTCTATTGTGTTGAAACTGCAGCAGGTTAACTAGGGAACGCATTTTGCAGGCGGGTAGCAAGGCACGGTGAATCTCTATGATTTATTTGCAGTGAGTGCTCCTTAGGGATCCTACCGACGCTCGTTCAAGCGGCAGGGTGGTACCAGCGACTCAGAAGTTGAGATCCGCACCCAAGTCCCGTGAACAGCAAGACCAGAGCACTTGGCATTCTGTAAACATGTCACAAAGTCCCCTGATAGCGGCAGACACCTCCTTACAGCGTTTGCGGTTGTTTCCTCTCATCACCAAGCGGGGGTCAAGGTCAAGGTGAGCCTGAAGCCCACCTACCCGGAGAGGGGCCGCCACTGTTGCTGAGCCGCTCAGCTGTGTCAGAATCTTTGCGACCGCACGGACTGCAGCACACCAGGCTTCCCTGTCCTTCCCCAGCTCCCGGAGTTGGCTCACACTCATGTCCATCGAGTCGGTGATGCCATCCAACCATCTCATCCTCTGTCACCCCCTTCTCCTTTAGCCTTCAGTCTTTCCTGTCATGCCACCGCGGCGGAGACAAACCCTTTTGGAGCTCTGACCTTCTGGCCCCAGCTGTGACCCTCCCCCCCCCCCCCCCCCAAAGCAGGCTTCATTTTAACTTCCTAAGCGATCGCAACCCACTCCAGTAGTCTCGCCTGGAGAATCCCACGGGCAGAGAAGCCTGGCAGGCTGCAGGGCAGGGGGTGTGGGTCGCAGAGAGTCCCGCACGACTGAACGACGAACACTTTCGCTTTCAGGCGACGTAGGTGGAGGCCTCGCCGCCCTGTTTGGCGTTTCAGTAGATGTGGACGTAGGTGGTCTTAGAGTCGCTGCCCAGGAGGTTTTTCGCAGTGCATTTGTAGAATCCAGCGTCTCTCTGGGTGGCCTGCTGGACGGTTAGGGATCCCTGCGGGTGCAGGAATCTGTTGCCATAGAGACGCGGCTGAGTCCCCGCGGTGAGATGCGACTTGTCGGGCAGCTGCCAGCTTATCTCGGCTTTGGGGATGCCCATGGCCATGCAGTTCATCTTCACGATGCTGCCCGGGCGGGCGTAGATGACCGGCGTGGGCTCGCTGGTGATCCGCGGAGGATAGGCGATGACGATCACCGGGGTGCTCACGACGGAAGGGCCGTGTTCACCATCCACGTTGCACACGTAGGTGCCCCGGTCGAAGACCGAGGCATCCCGCACGGTGAGGGTGCCGTTCTCCCAGAGGGCGAAGCGTCCCTGCACCTGGGGGCCGTCCAGCACCATGCCGCTGGGCAGCGTCCAGGAGGGGCGCGTCCCCCGGGCGCCCGGGGGGACGCAGGGCAGCCGCAGGGTCTCCCCGTTGACGATGCTGACCAGGTTGTGGTAGCGCTTGCTCGTCTCGGGCTTCAGCCCCACCTTCAGGGACACCAGCCTCTCCGTGTGGCCCGCCGAGTTGCTGGCCACGCAGCGGTAGGCGCCGGCGTCCTCGGACGAGAGGCCGCTGATGTGCAGCCGGCCGTCGTCCTTGTGGAAGAACCTGTGCAGCCGCTGGCCGCTCCGCAGCTCCGTGCCGTTGGGCAGGACCCACAGCAGCGCGGGCGCCGGGGTGCCCGCGGCCGAGCAGTTGAGGCTGATGGTGTGGCTGGCCATGGCCGTGATCTTCTCGCTGACCGGGTCGTGGAAGACGGGCTTCTCCAGGGGCTGCAGGACGGTGAGCTGGACCACCAGGCGGGCCTCCCCGCCCTCGTTGCGCCCAATGCACGCCAGCTGTACCGAGTCGCTCATCCGCACGCTCTTGATGTCCAGGGTTCCATTGCGATGGATGGTGATGCGGTTTCCGTAGTAGGGGGCCGGGAGGACCACGCCCTCGGGGAAGGCCCAGAGCACGCGCGGCGCGGGCACGCCTTCCGCCCGGCAGTCGATGAGCTTGCGGCTCCCGCTGGGGGCCACCTCCCGCACCGTGGTGAGGGCCTCGGGGTAGCCGTTGATGGTGGGCGGCTGCACGTGGACGTGGATCCAGACGGTCTTCCGGTCCTCGCCAGCGCTGTTCCTGACCACGCACGTGTAGTTGCCGCTGTCGGAGCGCTGGGCCTTCTGGATGAGGAGCGTGCCGTCCTTGTAGACCTGGTATTTGTCGGACGAGGCGGGGATGAGCCGGTGGGTGGGAGACAGCCAGGTGACCCTGGGCGCGGGCTCCCCTTGAGCCTCGCAGGCCACGGTGACCACGTCCCCGTAGGGCACGTGGATCACCGAGTACGTCTTGTTGCGGATGGCGGCCGGCTCGCTCACCACCTTGACGTGCACGCGCATCTCGTCCTTGCCGACCTGGTTTTCGGCGAAGCACGTGTAGTCCCCTTCCTCCCGCGGGCCCACCTCATTGAAGTAGAGCGTTCCGTTGTGGAACACCACGTAACGCTTGGCCCGCCCGCCGCTGTCGTCCGCCTGCATGAAGGAGTTGACCAGGCTCCCGTCCGGGAGGCTCCAGGAGATCTCGGGGTTGGGGAGCCCCGTGGCCAGGCAGTCCACCTTGAGGTCGCCCCCGTACAGGACCCGGTGGTCGCTGACTTCCTTGTGCTGGATCTTGGCAGCCTTCATGACCACGTTCACCTTGAGCGCCACGAAGTCATCGCCCACCTTGTTCCGGGCGACGCACAGGTAATCCCCTGCGTCTTTGTCGGTGACCGACTTCACCACCAGCGTCCCGTTGGCGAACGCCTTGATCCTGGTGTCGAAGCTGACGGGGGGAGAAGAAAAGGAGGAAGAAGGTCAGTCTCCCAAATGCTCTCTCTCGCCTGGCTTGAGAGCACCAAAGCCAGACAGAAACTTGGGGTTCTGAGAACTACCGGGGCTCAGGTTGGTTGTTTATAATCACTAAGTCCTGTTCAACTGTTTGCGATACTGTGGACTGTCTCCTGCCAGGCTCCTCTGTCCATGGGATTCTCCAGGCAAGAAGACTGGAGGGGGTTGCCATGCCCCTTCTCCAGGGGATCTTCCCCACCCAGGAATCAAACCCGCCTCTCCTGCATCGCGGGCGGATTCTTTACCACTGAGTCGCCTAGTCTGTGGGATTCTCCAGGCAAGAAGACTGGAGGGGGTTGCCATGCCCTTTCTGCAGGGGATCTTCCCCCCACCCAGGGATTGAACTCGCATCTCCTGCACTGGAAGGCAGAGTCTCTACTGCTGAGTCACTAGGGAAACTCCATCACTACACAAGGCTGCCACTCAAAACGCCAGATGGTTTTTGCAGACAAGAGGGGCCACGACGCAAACACAGAAGCGATTTATTTACCATGAATAAGAACGTCCCGGTGGAGCCTGCCCTCTGGCTGGCCCGGCCACAGATTCAAAGATGTGAAATGCAGCCTACGACATCAACCCTGTTAGTGTGTGTGTGTGTGTGTGTGTGTGTGTGCAGATCAAATATTTGCATGCTGGCCAGTGCGGTGCTTAGCGTAATGATAAAATCAGATCAAATGCTACAATCACAGACAGAATGAATATGCATTAACCTTAGGAAGAGGTGAACTGTTTCCTAAAGAAAGCACTTTAAGGACGATTTCTACCCTTGCCGATTCTCATGCTGCTGGACAGAACTGTGAGGCAAACAGGGAAGCAAAGTGGTGACACCATGGATCACGGAGCTGTGTTGATCTGAAGGGTTTCAACGCTAAGGTAGGATGCTTCAGAACTTGATGCTGTTGGTGAACAGGTTTCTTCTCTAGAATGTGTCAATGTCAGTGTGCTCAGTGTTCAGTCGTGTCTGACTGTTGGCAACCCCCAAAGACTGTAGCCTGCCAGGCTCCTGACTTTCCCGGCAAGAGTACTGGAGTGGGTTGCCATTTCCTTCTCCATAAAGTTTACAGACCCTCACCAGCTCTCACTCCCCTATGCTGACATGCCATTTCTCCACGCAGTAGACCTACATTCACACACTGCTGAGTTATTATGTAAGAAAAAATTTTTTTTTTCAGCATAAAGGGGCAACATGGAAAGAAAGACAGAAATAGCTACCCTAGGTACAGGACATTTTTATAAATATATATTGGCATCTCCTTCAGCAGTGCAAAGCTGATGCTTTGAATAATGGGTTAAGACATTTGGGAAGTTGCTACTTTAAAAGTGTCCAGCATCTCAATTATTTATAAATGACCATTCTGGCTTCTGTAGGGGGAACTTGAACATTCATCCCTAAATATTTCCTGTACACTACATCATTCTCATAGCATGTATGGAATGGTTAATTAAAAAAAAAAAATGCCTATGATGGGATTCAACCTGATAACCTCATTGCTACTGTTGTTAAGTCATGGCTGACTCCTTAGAGACACCAGGGACTGCAGCCCGCCAGGCTCCTCTGTCCATGGGATTTCCCATGGCAAGTATCCTGGAGTGGGTTGCCAGGCCCCTTCTCCAGGGGATCTTCCCGACACAGGAATCGAACCCAGGTCTTCCTGCACTGCAGAGAGATTCTTTACCAACTGAGCTACAAGCACCTGTTGACAAGGACCAAAACAACTGTTTTTCGGCCATGACAAAGAGAGTCAAGTCTACGTGAATTCTTCGGTCACTGGAGAGCAGTGGAGAAGACAGAGATGTTTTAATGTATCTTGGAGTCAGACTCCAGAAATGTATACGGAAGCACATGTCTGAAAATCATTTAGAAATGCCTATGGCAGCAAACCCTAGCCTTGGTCACAATCAGAATCAACAGGGCAAGCCTGAAAAAGGTGCCTGGCTCCACCGCACAGGAGACTTGGCTTCAAGACGCCAAGTCTTGAAAGTCCAATATCTCTGTTTTTTTTTTTAAACAATCCCAGCGTGTAGGCAGGGCAGAGAGCCCGCTCCTTTATAAAACTCCCATGGACTATTTAATGACACTTTTTTTCTGAGAATGTAATGAGCCAGAAGCTAGGGATAATGAAGCTACAGAGACCGCCGTTTATGATTTACAGCGAGAAGCTGCAGGACGGCCCCCGCCGATGCTGGAATGGCCGTCCTTCGTCTCAGCGTCCGCTCCACACTTGCCTCAGCCCTGCCAACGTCAATGGAAAACAGGCCTCTGCGTGGCAGGACACTGGCCCAGCTGGAAGATGTTCTGTGGAAAACTGGGTACGTGGTATTCCGGATAGACTGTGCAAAAGTTTGCAAGGTACCACCCAGCTGCCTGAAGTTAAAATATACAGGCTGGGAGAATGCGACGGCAACATTTTCCTGCACTGGAAGGAGACTGGATGGCTGCACAGAACCCTGGATGCTGCTTTTTTTGGTCCTGTCCCCGGGGAGGAACCCACACCGAGCTGCCCGGCTCTGGAGGCTGAAGAGCCGGGGAAGAGGGGGGTTTCAACACGGTGTCATGGGTGTGGCTTTGCCTCCCTGCTGCCAACCACTGTCTTTCTCCTCTGCAGCTTGAAACACTGAACAAAGAGACGGTGGCTTTGGGAGGAGCTAGCCCAGGACTTTGCAGCTTCGGCACTACTAATATCGGGGGCTGGATGACTGTCCATGGTGGGGTGTGCTGTGCGCGGCGGGGTTTGGGGCAGCTCTCCTGATCTATAGTAATTAAACAATAGCATGTATGTATGTATGTATGGATGGATGGAGGGAGGGAGGGAGGGAGGGATAGATGGATGGATGGATGGATGGATGGAGGGATAGATGGATAGATGGATGGATGGATGAATAGATGGATAGATGAATGGATGGGTAAATAGACATGGATGGATGGATGGAGGGATGCATGGATAGATAGATGGGTGGATAGATGTATGTACGTATGCATGTATGGATAGATGGTGGATGGATGGATGCATAGATGTATGTATGTGTGCACTGGTGGAGAGATGTATGCATGGATGGATGGAGGGATCTGGATGCTGGATGGACAGATGGATGGGTGGATGGATCTGTGCGTGTCTGTATGGGTAGATAGATGCATGAAGGCATGGATGCATAGATGCACGCACATATGCACTGATGGACAGATCGATGTGTGCATGGGTGGATGGGTGAGTAGATAGAGAATTACACAGCCACTTAAGCTAGGTCAGGGTTTCTCGGCCTGGGTCTCTCCCCACTCTCTGATGTGGGGCATCCTCTGCACTGTGGGGTGTGGAGGAGCATCCCTGGTCTCCACTCACCAGGTCCAGGAGCACCCCCCGGCAAGCTGTGACAACCAGAAATGTCTCTGGCTATTGTCAGATGTCCCTTCAGGGCCACGTCATCCCTGGTTGAGAACCACAGCTAGAGATAGATGTATGGATAGATGGATGGAGGGACAGATGGATGGATGGATGGATGGATAGATGGATGGATGTATGGAAAGATGGATGGATGGATGGATAGATGGATGGATGCATGGATGGATAGATGTATATATGTATGTTTGGATAGATGGATGGATGGAAAGATGGATGGATGGATGGATAGATGGATGGATATTTGTATCTATATGGATAGATGGATACACGGACAGACGTATGTATGTATGGATGGACAAATGGAGGTATGGATGGATAGATGTATGGATAGATGGATGGATGGTTGGACAGATAGATAGATGTATGTATGGATGGATAGCGAGATGGATGGATGGATGGATAGATGTATGTATGGATGTATATATGTATGCATGTATGGATGGATAGATGGATGAATATATGGAAAGATGGATGGATGGATGGATAAATGTATGTATGTGTGGATGGATGGGCTGATGTATGTATGTATGGATAGATGGATGGATGGACAGATGGATGTATGGATGGATAGATGTATGGATAGATGGATGGATGGATGGTTGGATGAACAGATAGATGCATGTATGGATGGATAGAGAGATGGATGGATGGACAGATGTATGGATGGATGGATGGATGGATATATGTATGTATGTATGGATGGATGTATAGATGTATGGATGGATGGTTAGATGGATAGACAGATGCATTGGATGGACAGATGTATGGATGGATGGATGGATGGATATATGTATGTATGTATGGATGGATGTATAGATGTATGGATGGATGGTTAGATGGATAGACAGATGCATGTATGGATGGATAGAGAGATGGGTGGATGAATGGATGGATAGATGTATGTATGTATGTATGGATGGATGGATAGATGTATGGATAGATGGATGGATGGTTGGATGGATAGATAGATGCATGTATGGATGGAGAGAGAGATGGGTGGATGGATGGATGTATATATGTATGTATGGATGTATGTATGCATAGACAGATGCATGTATGGATGGATAGAAAGATGGATGGATGGATGGATAGATGTATGTATGTATGTATGTATGATGGATGTATAGATGTATGGATAGATGGATGGATGGATGTATAGATGTATGGATAGATGGATGTATAGATGTATGGATAGATGGATGGATGGTTGGATGGATAGATAGATGCATGTATGGATGGATAGAGGGATGGATGGATGGACGGACAGATAGATGTATGTATGTGTGGATGGATGTATATATGTATGTATGATGGATGTATAGATGTATGGATAGATGCATGGATGGATAGATAGATGCATGTATGGATGGATAGAGAGATGGGTGGGCGGATGGATGGATAATTAGACAATCTCTCGCGCTTGCTGAGGGTTTCTCAGCCTCAGCCCACCTGACACCTGGACTGGACACCTCTCTGATGTGGGGCACCCTGGGCACCATGGGGTGTGGAGGAACATCCCACCATGTGCTGGGAGCCCCACCTCCCTGCTCCTGAAGTCACATCAACCAAAAACAGCTCCCCAAATTGCCCAGAGTTTCCTGGGGGGACAAATCCCCCTTGGGTTGAGACGCACTGCTCCAGATCCATACACCTGGAGCTCGAGACAGGGCAACAAGGCAAGGTGCATTTCCTTGCAGCCAAAATGAACTTTAAGGGTTTCAAATGTGCAACCTTTGTGCTGCCATAATGCCTTTCAATTTTTGTTCCCCTCCTTTCCTTCCGTTGTTACATTTTAACATTACATCTGGTGCTTCTATGGGTTTTGTTGAAATTTGATTATAGAAAAAGAGGCAAACTTTTTTTTTTTAATCTATATAGTGGCTCAGTTGTGTCCAAGTCTGGAACGCGGTGGACTGAAACCCGCCAGGCTCTTCTGTCTGTGGGATTCTCCAGGCAAGAATACTCAACTGGGTTGTCATGCCCTTCTAGGGGATCTTCCCGACCTAGGGATCGAACCCAGGTCCCCCGCACTGCAAGCGGATTCTTTACCATCTGAGCCACCAGGGAAACCCAAGGATGCTGGAGTGGGCAGCCGGTCCCTTCTCCAGCGGATCTTCCCGACTCAGGAATGGAATCAGGGTCTCTCCCGCACTGCAGGAAGATTTTTCACCAACTGACCTACTAGGGAGGCCCATTCATTCCAGATAAGGAGTCCTTCCCTTTTCTGTCGGACCCCACAAAAAGGTGTCTCCCCAGACCCCAGTCACTGGAAAAGAGCTTGATGCTGGGAAAGACTGAAGGCGGGAGGAGAAGGGGACGACAGAAGATGAGACGGCTGGATGGCATAACGGACTCAATGGACTCGAGTGTGAGGAAACTCCGGGAGTTGGTGATGGACAGGGAGGCCTGGCGTGCTGCGTTCCACGGGGTCGCAAACAGCCGGACACGACTGAGCGACTGAACAACAAAATTTCAACGGGAGACGGAGGGAGGCCCCCCAAGAAGAAAAGTCCAAGGGGAGGCGCATGTAGGTGCCCGCGGAGGCGCGCGGAGGCGCCGGGGGAATGATGGCGAGTTCGCAGTGCCCCTGTACGTACGCACCTGAGAAGTGCGTCGATCATCCGCTTGGATGGCAGCCTCCAGACGATGCGCGGCCAGGGGTCCCCGGAGGCGCTGCAGTCCAGGCGGAGGGTGCCCCCGTAGCGGACGTCGGTCCTCGGCGGGGAGGTGGCGGTGATGCGCGCGTGGGCGGCGGCGCGCTGCACCAGGAGCTGCACGGTGCGGCGCGCCGAGCCCACCGCGTTGGCGGCCACGCACTCGTAGCGCCCGCTGTCCCGGGGCGCCAGGTTGCGGATGTACAGGGTCCCGTTGGGGAAGACGAAGAGGTTGCCGCGGACGAACTGCGAGGGGCGGATCTGGGTGCCGTCGCGGAGCACCCAGCGCACGCTGGGCAGGGGCGCGGCGCGAGCCGTGCAGTGGATGTTGATGCTGAGGCCGGGGGGCAGCGAGATGTTCTCCGCCTTCTCCTGCTGAATGACCGGGGGCAGGGCCGCCACGTGCAGGCGGATGGCCAGGCTGTCGGCGCCCGCCGCGTTGCTCGCCACGCACTTGTAGACGCCCCTGTCTTGGAAGGACGCCTCCTTGATGCTCAGCGTCCGGTTCTCGTGCAGCGTGACCCGACCCTCCACGGGGGACACAGTCTGCCACACGCGCCCGTCGGGGAAGACCCAGGAGATCTGCGGCGCCGGGCTCCCCTTGGCCAGACACTCCATGGCGATGGTGTCGCCCAGGTAGACGGTGGCATCTTTGTAGTGGGAGGCCAGGACCCGGGGCTGCTGTGCCGTGACCGACAGGAGGACCACCATGCGGTCGGCCCCATGCAGGTTTTTGGCCGTGCACATGTACTGCCCGCGGTCCTGCAGCTGGACGCCCCGGATGACGAAAGTGCCGTTCTTCAGGACCTCGAACCTCTGCAGTCTCGTGTTGGGGGTCATCAGAGCGCCTGGAATTCAAAAAATACCTGCCATCACGTGCGAGGCACACCAAGCCCTTTCCACAAGGATGCGATAAAGATTATTAGTTAACGGATCTGTGCCTTGCACCTCCCCAGGCCTCCAAGTCGTGTCCAAGACTTTGCCACCCCCCTCACTGGACTGCGGCCCACCAGATTCCTCGGTCCCTGGGATTCTTCCAAGCAGGAACACTGGAGAGGGTTGCCACTTCCTTCCTCCAGGGGATTTTCCAAACGTAGGGACTGAACCTGAATCTGCTGCAGTGGCAGGCGTGTTCTTTCCCACTGAGCCATCAGGGAAACCCTTTAATCTGATTCTCCTCTTTATGGCCAAACAGCAAAAAAAAAAAAAAAAAAAAAAGGCAAAAGGCCCAATCCCCAGGACTTGCCCTAATGTTCTCATTTGTGTGCGTGTGCTAAGCCACTTCAGTCGTGTCCAACTCTCTGTGACCCCGTGGACTGTAGCCCGCCAGGCTCCTCTGTCCATGGGATTCTCCAGGCAAGAAGACTGGAGTTGGGTTGCCAGGGCCTTCACCAGGGGATCTTCCCAACCCAGGGATCGAACTGGAGTCTTCTGCACTGGCAGGTGGGTTCTTTACCACTAAGCCACGTGTGAAGCCCTTTAATTCATTGACTTCTCCCCTTTAGGTGCACCCAGCAAAGAGCAAAAGACCCACTCCTCCAGAACGCACGTGGTTGTGGAGGTCCTGGGGGTGGGTCTTTTGGCCTTTGCTGTTTGGTGTCACAGAGAGCTGGACACGACTTAGCAGCACTACGCCATCTATGTCTTTCCCACTTAAAATGTGCTGCAGTCCACGGGGTTGCAGAGTCGGACACGACTCAGCGACTGAACTGAACTGAATCGACAGATGATAAATCCTGGAGAGGGTATGGAGAGAAGGGACGCCTCTTGCGCTGTTGATGGGCATGGAAGCTGATAACAACAAGTATGGACAAGAGCAGGGAGATGCCTTAAAAAACTAAGCATAGAACTAGCATCTGACTCAGCAGTCTCACTCCTGGGCATATACCCTGAGAAAACCATAACTCAAACAAACAAACAAACAAAAAAACACATGTACTGTGGCGTTCACTCAGCAGTGTTCACAGTAATGACACGGAGGCAACCTGCGTGTCCATCAACAGAGGAATGCCTAAACAAGATGTGGTACACACACACACACACACACACACAATGGGATATTACTCAGCCATGAAAAGGAACAAAACTGAGTCCTTTGTAGAGAGGTGGATGAACCGAGAGTCTGTCATACAGAGTGAAGTCAGTCAGAAAGTGAAAGTCACTCGGTGGTGTCCAACTCTTTGCGACCCCGTGGACTATAAAGTCCAAAGAATTCTCCAGGCAGGAAGACTGAAAGTGGGTAGCCCTTCCCTTCTCCAGGGGCTCTTCCCAACCCAGGGATCGAACCCAGGTCTCCCACACTGCAGGCGGATTCTTTACCAGCTGAGCCACCAGGGAAGCCCAAGAATACTGGAGTGGGCAGCCTTTCCCTTCTCCAGGGGCTCTTCCCGACTCAGGAATCGAACGGGGGCCTCCTGCACTGCAGACAGATTCTTTACCAAGCGAGCCTCCAGGGGAGCCGATACGCAGGCACCCTGCCGTTCACTGCAGCACTGTTGACCAGAGCCGTGACCCAGAAGCAACCTACGTGTCCACCCACAGAGGAACAGATACAGGCGTGGTACACACACACACGATGGAATATTACTCAGCCCCCAAAAGGAACGAAGCTGAGTCTGTTGCAGTGATGCGGAGGAACCCAGAGTCTGTCGTTCAGAGAGGAGGAGGTCAGAAAGAGAAAACCAGATGTCGTGATATTAACGGAATCTGGAGAGACGGTCCTGATGAACCTGTCTGCGGGGCAGGAATAGGGGTGCAGATGTAGAGAAGGGACGACAGGTGGACACAGCGGTTGAAGGAGAAGGTGGGGTGAATCGGGAGAGCAGCGTGTGTGAAACAGACAGATAGAGGGAAGCTGGGGTGTAGCCCAGGGAGCTCAGCTCGGGGCTCTCTGATGACGTAGATCGGGGGGGGGCGCTGTGGGCTGGGAGGGAGGCTCAAGAGGGAGCGGATATATGGATACTTATAGCTGATTCATGTTGTTGTACAGCAGAAACCAACGCAGCATTACGTAAAGCAATTATATTCCAAAAAACCCCCCAAAACTGGAGCTAACTAGGAACAGTGTTAATTGCTCAGTCGTATCGGACTCCTTGTGACCCCCGCCAACTGTATCCCACCAGGCTCCTCTCTCCATGGGGATTCTCCAGGCAAGAATACTGGAGTGGGTTGCCGTGCCCTTCTCCAAACAAAGAAAAAGCTGGGGCTAAGAAACAGAATCCCAGTCAGCTAGAAGATGCATGATGGTCTCGGGAGGAGGCGTGATCCACGGACACTCTGCAATGGAACAAGGTGCGGAGGACGCTAAGGACGAATGCAAAGGGGATCTCTTCAGCGGAGGGACACGCCTTCCATCCGAGGCAGAGTCCTTTCAGAACGAAAAACCCCGCGGTGTCCCCTGGCTCGCTTCCTCCAGCAAATGCCTCATTAAATCATTAGGGAAGCGTTTGGCGTCCGGCGTGGAGCCTATCAAAGATGTCAGTGATCCGCCTGCGTCCAGCACCTCTTCTCACAATTGGAAAACATCCAGCATGTGCGAGATTAGCAGAGAACGTACAGCTGTGTCTAGTGTGACAACGTAGGTCACTTCCTGGGTGATCCACGTGGCAGATGGAGGGGGGAAGAAAAAAACCCAACCTCCTGAACAGAATCCAAGCCTGAAGGACACAGCTGTGCTGGAGAGAGGAGGAAAGACCAAGAGGAGAAGGGAGGCACGTTCACAGAGACTGCAGGGCCGAAATAGACACGCAGACTTGTGGACACAGCAGGGCAACGAGAGAGGGGGATGAACCGAGAGAGGAGCGCTGACAGGTATACCCCACACGTGTAAAACACAGACAGCGACTGGGAAGCTTCTAAGTAACACAAGGAGCTCAGCTCGGGGCTCTGCCATGGCCGAGAGGGGCGGTCTTCGTGTTTAGTTCCTCGAGTCGCCTAGAATCTGGACATCCAAGCAGATGGGTCATTCTGGAGGAAGCATAGCGGTCTTTGCAGCACCCCATCCTGCCAATTAGAGACCGTCGTGTGGACCCTGGTTATGTGGGCTGAATTTTGTCTTTCCACCATCAACTCCTATGCTGCAGGTGGACCCCCCTCCCCCACCGCCCCGCTGCCCCTCGAAGCTCAGAATGCGGCTCTGCTTGGAGACGGTCTTTAAAGAGGGGATGAAGGTAAAAACTGAGGTCTTTTCGAGGATGTGTCCGGATCCCATAGGGCTGGGGTCCTGATAAAAAAAGAGGAGATGGGGACACACAGACGGATGATCCCGTGAGGACAGACCATTGACGCCAAAGAGGATTCAGGAGGACCCAGCCCCGCTGTCACCTGGGTCTTGGACGTCCAACCTCCCAAACGGCCAGAAAACAAGTTGGCTGCTGCAGCTGCCCTGTGTAGGGTGCTCAGTGACGGCAGACGGAGCTGACTCATTGAAATCACAGCTCTAGGTTCAAAGCAAACCAACGCCCGCCGAGCCGAGACCAAACTCCAGCGACCTTCCAAGCCAGTGGGGGGATGCAGGGAACTTCCCCTCACCCTCCCTTCCTGCCAGCCCCACGTGGCTTGCGGATGACTTCTGTACCGAACCTCATGGGGATAAGGCAAGGGGTTCCTTTGCGGCACGTTTCTAAGCCTCGGTTGGTCATCATCTAGTCGGTGAGTCACCTCGGATGCTTCGCGACCTCGTGGACTGCAGCCCGCCACCCTGCTCTGCCTGTGGGATTCTCCAAGCAAGAATCCTGGAATGGGTTACCGTGCCCTTCTCCAGGGGATCTTCCCGACCTGCGAATGGAACCTGCGTCTCCTGTACTGGCAGGCAGATTCTTTCCTTCTGAGCCCCCCTGGGAAGCCCTAAGTCCTGGTTAGGAAGGCTACGTGTTTCCACGGCTGACGCCTGCTTTAAAAAAAAACAACAAACACCTCACACCCTTGTTCATTTCTTACTCCCCCATCTCTGTAAAGGGATACACCCGTCGATAAGATTCTCTGGAGTCCTTTCCCATCACCCCTCCCTGTGGTCCTCTTCTGAGAGTCTCTGCTTCTACATGCACTTCTTATGCTCAAGGAACTCACCCCTCTTCACCTCCCAGCCCTGCTGAGAATGCCCGAGATGTAAACACCCTACCTGTGGACAGCTTGGTCCAAGTCACGAAGGGCTTAGGCTTCCCCGTGGCCTCACAGGGGAACGTGACGTCTGTCTCTGCAGTCACGGTCACGGCCTGCGGGGATTTAGTGACGATCTGCGGCTTCTCCCCAAGCGTCCAGAATTTGGACGCAGGCGGCCCTCCGGCAGAGAAGAGCTTTCCGCTGCCATGATGGAAGCTTCTGGAGAGTGGGGTGGAAGACGTCGCGAAGGGGACAGAGCTCCGGGTGGAGGGGACCGGAGGGATGGTCCGTACATTCGTGGACGGGAACACTGTGGTCCTGGGGGGGTGCAAGACGGGAGGCGCTGGGGGCCCCAGGTCCATGTGGAAGATGCTCTGAGAGTGGGTCCGAGTGTAGGGACCAACGTTGACCTTCCTGTCTCTCAACGCCGGGGCTGGAGAGCTGGGTCCCTGAGGTTTGGGGGTACCTCCTAACTGGGGGAAAGAGACGGTCCTGTTGATAAAGAAAGGGAGTCTTCCGCCGGGAAGAGGAGGCGCTCTCGAATTCGGAAGCTTGCCCACGGGGTCTCTCCTTAGATCGGGCAGGTGGTTATTTGCAAACGATCTGGAGTTGCCCTGGAATCGGTCAGCTCCTTGGCCGGTCACTGTACCCGGAACGCTAGGTTTGGACCCAGGCCACGAAACCACCACGGGAGTCGTCGGATAACTCGGTGATCTCGGAGTCGTCGTGCGCTCGCCCTCCGGCCAAACCCTCGACGGGTACGTGGTGACTCCTGGTTTGCGGGTCAGGTGATGAGGGGGCTGGAAGGTGACCGAGTATCTGAAGGGGCTTTGTGTGACCGCGTGTGGGGGTCTCACGGTTCTTCTCGGTGGGATCGGTGTGGCTGGAACTCTGGCTGGTTGGTGGAAAGCCGGGGCCCTCTCAGCCTCGTCTGGACCGTCTGGAGCACGGGGAAGCACGTTTTTCATTGTACCATCAAACGCTTCCTTTCTTAATGCCTCCTCTGGAGCCAAGGTAAGCCTGTCCTGCTTGGAAGAAGGCGTGGATAACTGGTCTGGCTTCACCAGACGCTGAGTCACTTCGTTGTTCACGGAAGGTGCTTTGGTTTCTGGGGTCCCCACGTAATGGAAGGAGACGTGGTGTTTGGAAGTTTCCCAGGCTGGGGACGTCCCTGAAGTGAGAGGCGGTGTGGGCTCGGCGGTGGTCTCTGCGGAGGGCATCAAAGTTGTGGGTGGGAACGGCGATTCTGGCTCCTCCACCAGGGCTTGAGTGGACACGTGACTCTGGGGTCCGATTTCAGAAGGGACAGCAGCGTGAACGGTTTCACGGCCTCTCTGATCACGGACGGTGGTTTCCGAGAGACTCGAGGATGCCTCTACTTTTAAGACGGGGAGAGTTGTCGAAGGAGCCGCCCGTTGGGGTTGAAACAGCGTAGAGACTGCTGCTGAAGGCGAAACCTCAGAAGGCACACCTACATCTGCCGCCTCGCTCACAGAGGGTGATTCTGTGAGAGCTTCCGAAGGGCTGGTGACAGGTGGGTCTGCGTGTTCCATCCCAGGCTGGGTTGCCCCTGGAGGGTCCCAGCTCGTCGTTTTTGGAAAGGGAGACGTCAGAGGTGCCTCCTTAAATCCCCTCGCAGGGGAGACCTCGGCCACAGAAGGTGATGCCAAGCGAGTGCGTGAGCCTCCAGGGACCTCGGTTTGATAGTCCCTGGGGTCTGTGGCACCGTGGTTTTCCGTTCCCTCTCCGTCTGACGTGGGCTCGCCTGTGCCTGGAACGGTCTCTTGGAATCGGTCAGGGGATGCATGTGTGTTGCTGATGCTGACCGTGCTATAAGCTTCCACGCCAGGTATCTCCCGTGGGTCTCCAGTAGCGAAAGAGACGGCGGTAGGGGAAAGCGCAGCTTGGGGACTGGGGGGAAAAGAGGTTTTATGCTTATCTTCTGGAGAAAGGCTGGGCTTGGGCGCAGAAGTCGCAGAGCCCAGGGTGGAAGCCATGTATCGCTGTCTGCTGCGCCTCTTGCCCTGTCTCCTGTGTGGGCTGCCCCTGGATACGGGTTCAGCGTGCTCCTCTGTGTCCAAGCGTCCAGCGGTACCTACGGCGCTGTTAACCCAGGTCGTGGGAACCAGAGAACTCGCCACCTGAAGGCTTGGAGTCTTCACTTCGGGGACTTGGGTCGGGGGAGTCGAGAAAGTGTCTGTCGGGGCAAACGTCGTATGTGGGGTCTGTTTATGGCGGTGTCGGAATTTGTGGGGTCGGAATCGCCTCCTCCCGTGGGGCCTCTTTCGAGAAGGAAGAGTGGTCAGCGCCGACGGCGAAGTGTCCTTTTGGGCTGGCGTGGTCCCTGGTGCTGTGGTTGTGTCCTTGCCAAACACGACGCCAAGCGTGGACTCCCCGGGAGGCTGCAAGTCAGTGACGCTGTTCACCACTTCCAGCGTTGAGTCAAGTGGACTGGTCGGGTCTACGGCTTGCCCATTTCCCTCAACACTTCTGGAGTCTGTGGGGTGCGTCTCTAGCGTACCCCCTTCCTGAAGTGTCTGAGAAGTCTCCTCCGTGTCCTCGGGAGTCAGTGTGTGGCCTGGAGTGCTTAAACTAGTTTTCACAAGCTGCGGGCTGTCTGTCTGTTCCTGGAGGCGCGTTTCAGCTGGGACGTCGGGGTCCCCTAAGGTGGGGTCTTCGAGCAGCTCAGACGTCCTGGCCTCGGCAACCCACGAGGCAGGAGTTGGCGTGAAGCGTGTGGAGGCCTGTTCTTTCACGGTCTTCTCAGCTGGTTGTGAATTTGTCCCCAGGTCGGGGTAAAAGTAGGTCACAGTCTTAGACTCAGCCAAGGGTACGGCGTCCAGTGGAGATTCATCCTCAGGGGATGTGGACTCTGGCACGGATTCAACCTGGAGGGTGGGCCAGCCGTGTGTGGCTACGTTTTCCTCGGTGGGCTCTTTGTCTTCCATTTCCAGGGTCTGCAGAGTCGAAGATTCATCAAGTACAGTTGCTGGTGTTGTGGCTGGGGTCTGGTTGAAGTCACCTTCAGTGGGAGTTGCACCCAGGGTCTTCTCAGAAGAGTCCTCGTCAATCAGTTCTTCCGCGCGAGTGCTTGTCACTCTGGGTTCACTACGAACGACTCCGTCGTGGCCAGGTTGGAGCGGAACGGTCCTGGGGGAGGAGACAGCACTGGAAACCTGCTCTTCCTCGCCAAATACGGACATATCTCCCGAGGATTCTTCTGCACTGCTGGTGGTCTGTCCAGGCGATACTGAGCCGGGAGGTGGAGTCACTTCCTGCCTCATCAGCGAAGGCGAGCGGAGTGTGATGACCTGCGGTCCTTCCGTCCCCTTAGGGAGATTTCTTCCCCGGACTCTGGCTAAGATATCTGCCCAGCGTTCTGGATTAATCTGCTTGTTGGCCACGTTTATCCTCCGCCTGGACTCGAAGACCCTGCGGCCTTCAGCAACGTTGGTCTCCGGCTCCTTTGCGGGGTGTTTCCAGGGTTTCAGCTTTCTGCGCCCTTTCCTGGTCTTCTTACCCCCGCCGCCGCTGGCGTCATCTGTTGCTCTGATTAACACCTCTTGGTCCTGTGGGTGGAGGGCCGTCCTTGATGCCTTCTCTTCATCTCCCATGCCGGATCCGCCTTCATCCTCCACGATCCCGCCTCGCCCTCCGGAAAGAATCCTGCCTCCCGGGCGCCCGCGTCTTTTCGGAGACCCGCCGGACCCCCTCTTGCTCACCTGGACCCCCACCGTAAAATGATCGGCCCCTCGCTGGTTGACCGCCACACATCTGTAGTAACCGCTGTCGCTGCCTTGAACCTTGGGGATGGAAAGAGTGCCGTCGGCCAGCACGTAGGCATGTGAGGCATTGGCCATCACGTTCAGCATCCTTTTGTTTGGAAGGATCCAGCTGATCTGGGCTTCCGGTACGGCCAGCGCCTGGCAAGGCAGCGTCACGGGCTCCCCTGGGTTCTTCTGAACGGTCACCGTATGTGCGTCGGGAGGCTGAATGACCGGCGGCTGCACCAGGACCCTGTAGAGCACGCGGTCCGTCTCATCCCTCACCTGAGCGACGCACTGGTACAGACCAGCGTCCGACGGCTGCGTCGACCTGATCTTCAGCCAGCCACTGGTGAGCACGGAGAACCTGCCGTCGCGGTCTTCCGTCGGCGCTTTCACGACGGACCCGTCCGGGAGCACCCAGGAGATGGAGGGGCTCTCGGAGGCCCTCACGTTGCAGCTCAGTTGGCAGGAGCTCCCCTCCAGGACGGTCTGGGCTCTCTGCACGGCTCTACCGGGCTCGATCATCACCCAGCTTCTGCTCCGAGACAGCCTCGCGTCCTTGGCAGACACGAGCAGGGCATGCCGAGACGAATAGGAGAGCACCACCAGCCTGGCCGAGCTCACACGCCGGTTGAGCTGCAGCTCTATGGACGGCTGCGTGACCCACTCCGGCTCGGCGAGGATGTGGGCCCTGACGCCCGTGTAGTACAGCATGGTGTCGTCGTCGGCATCTTGCCTGTACTGGTAGCCGAGCCTGGGGTCTTTGCCGAGCGCGGGGTCCCGGTGGAGCTTCACGGGGACCTCGCTGTAGTAGGCGATCAGCTTCCAGAGCTGCTCGTAGCTCTGGCGCGTCATGGGACACTCAAAGTCCAAGGCGACCGTGGCGTTGATCTCTATCTCCTGGGGGTCCGTCTGGTTCAAGTGCAGCCTGTACACGTCCGTGGGCTTCTTGATGTCGCAGACCAGGTGGACCGTGTTTCCGTGCTCGTCGCTCATGTTCACGGACACGTTCCACGCGGGGAACTGGAACCCGTCCGGGGAGAAGGGATGGTCAGCATCCTGGTCTTCGTCCTGATCTTCCTCGCTGCTCCGGCTCCGGTTCTGTCTCAGCGGGGACTCGATAGAAGGCTTCTGACAGCGGACGTCCTGCAGCCTCTGAAGCTCCTGTCGGTGCCACTGCTTGGGACTGAAGCACGTGGCACAGAGCTGACCCCCTTCGTACGCTTTGTCCTTCTTACACTTCAGGACCCCTGAAACACAGCAGCAGACGAAATGCTCTAAGTCAACCTGAAGAATGGGCAGGGGGTGAAGCCTCTGTCTGCACCTTGATCACCTGGGTGCATCTCAGCCGAGATTCCAGACCTTACCTACGTGGTGTCCGTGATGTCACCTAGGAGCTTAAATCCATTGAAACCTGTGTGTGCTGACTAAGGGTCTGGGAAGTTCTTGACAGGGAGTACTGTTTAAAAAGATATTGTTAGGGCCTTCCCTGGTGGTCCAGTGGCTAAGACTCCGTGCTCCCAGCGCAGGGGGCCTGGGTTCCATCCCTGCTCAGGTAACTAGATCCCACATGCGGCAAGGAAAAGACATTTTTAAGTTGACAAGGAATCTCTCTTCGTACATAGGATACAATTTTCCTTTTATGAAGGTCCAGGAGAGCCTATGTAAGTCTCTGCAAGCCATGGACGTATTTCCAAATCTTAGAACCAACTGTGGGGCTTTCCTGGTGCCTCACATGGTAAAGAATCTGCCTGCAATGCAGGAGACGGGAGTTCGATCCCTGAGTCAGGAAGATCCCCTGGAGGAGGAAAAGGCAACCCACTCCAGTCTTCTTGCCTGGAGAATCCCATGGACAGAGGAGCCTGGCGGGCTGCAGTCCACAGGGTTGCAAAGAGCAGGACACGACTGAGTGATTAACACTTCCAAACCAACTGTTGGCCAAACTCGTCTCATGTCGACCTTGCATAGCTACATTTTGTTTTGCATCTCAGGGAGTATTTTGTCTTTTTTGGATTCACATTCTTACTCTTGGCTTCCTGGACACTCAGTCCTCCAGAGTTTTGTCCTTCTCTGGCCAACACCGACGCGTTCAGCGTTTCTCTGCCCAGCCCATTATGGATGAACTATTCCTGGACTCGGTCTGACACCCCTCCCTTCTTGCCCTGCCCTGTCACTGAGGGTCTCGCCCACGAGGGTGGTTTCTATTACCGTCTCCTGGCCGACGATGAGTTCCGTCTATGCTTCTCCGTTCCAAACCCATCCCATGAGAGGCACACCGACGCCCTACTTGACAAGCCCGTCAAATGGTACAAGTGCTCCTCAAACTGACGTCTACAGATTCAACCTACATTTTCCTCCCTGCGAAACGTCTCGCGGCTTTTCTGTATTCATCCGGGCCAAGTTGCTTTAGTCGCGTCCGACTCTTTGCGACCCCGTGGACCGTAGCCCCACCAGGCTCTGTCCATGGGGGTTCTCTAGGTAAGAAGACTGGAGTGGGCTTCCCTTTCCTCCTCCGGGGGAATCTTCCCGACCCAGGGACTGAATGCAGGTCTCCCGCCCTGCTGGTGGATTCTTGGCCGTCCGAGCCGCCTGCGCGGTTCCTACCTTTGGATTGGGCGTCCCACTGCAGAAACCAGCTCATGTCACAGTCACAGGCCCACGGATTGCCGTGGAGGTAGAGGTTCTCTAGAAGCGGCATGTTCTGCAGCATGCCGGCGGGCAGAGTGCTGAGGGCGTTCTCGGCCAGGTAGAGGTGTCTCACGGTGGAGAGCCTGAAGTGGTCCAGGAAGGCGAAGGTGGAGAACGTNGAAGAGCTGACTCATTGGAAAAGACCCTGATGCTGGGAAAGACTGAGGGCGGGAGGAGAAGGGGACGACAGGATGAGATGGTTGGATGCAATCACCAACTCAATGGACATGGGTTTGGGTGGACTCCAGGAGTTAGTGATGGACAGGGAGGCCTGGCGTGCTGCGGTTCATGGGGTTGCAAAGAGTCAGACATGACTGAGTGACTGAACTGAACTGAATATTACACAAAACCATCTCAAGATACTGTTGGCGGAAGCAGGAAAAAGAGTCATTTTGATATCTGTCTTTGCTTCCACTGGCAAAGTCTTTTCGTGTTCATTCGCTAAGTTGTCGTCCCACTCTTTGCAACTCTATGGACGGTAGCCCTCCAGGCTCCTCTGCCCGTGGGACTCTCCAGGCAAGACTACTGGAGTGGGTTGCCCTGCCCTCCTCCAGGGGATCTTCCCGACCCAGGGAATGACCCTGCGTCTCCTTTGTTTCCTGCACTTCGGGCAGATTCTTTACCGCTGAGCCACCGGGGAAGCCCAAGAGACAAGAGTGATCACAGATCAACTGTTTTCCTTTCTACAAGCTCGCAGCGCCCGTTCTACCCTGATTCAAAGCAGCTTTAGCTCCTCTTCTGCATAAATTGGAAGACTGTGAAAAGGAAACTGGTTTTAAAATTGTCAAACGATTTAAAGATTATAAAAAGGAAACGGTTACTATTCTCTCTTCTGGCAAAACCAATGTCTTTTCCCTGTGGAGTGATCATCATCGTGGTTAGATTTTTTTTTTTTTCAGACAGTCAAGTTTGCCAAGCCTTTTTTTTTTTGGAGGGAGCTATTTCATGGTTCATTGCTATGGATTTGCAAAGTGTTTATCTCACTCTCTTAACTGCCCATTCCTTCACTCTTCTACTGGACCTTCTAATCAGTAAAGGTGAGAATTTTCGAGGCTCTGTACTCAAAGAGGACTTTGTCTTACTAAAATGTCTATTCGTCAAAGCCTAAGTAGTTTTGTTGTTTTATAGGTGGGAGGAAGTAGCTAGTATATTTTGCTGAAGAACTCTGAATGATTGTTTACTATTAGAATTGTGCAAATGAGGTTTTAGGATGAAAATTTTATGAGTACCTATAATTCACGGAAATGGACACTTAGGTATCGAAAGTATATATGGGTGTAGAAGAAAACTGAAACATACAAATTCTACCTGGCATGCTGCACTGAAATGTCTGTTTAGGGGGCGTCCCTGGCGGTCCCCGGTGCTGCTAGTGGGCAAGGACCCACCTGCCAATGCGGGAGATGTAAGGGACGGGGGTTTGATCCCTGGGTTGGGAAGATCCTCTGGAGGAGGGCAATGGCAACCCACTCCAGCATTCTTGCCTGGAGAATCCTCATGAGCAGAGGAGCCTGGTGGGCTACAGTGCATAGGGACAGAGAGTCGGACACGACTGAGCAACTAACACTTTCACTTTTTGACGGTCCAGTGGTTGATACTTCATGCCCCTCCCAAGGCAGGGGCCCCAGGTTCAATCCCTGGTCTGGGAACTAGATCGTATATGCCTCAACTAAGACTTCGAGTGACACAACCCAAGATTCTATATGTTGCAACTAAGGCCTGACGCAGCCACAGAAATAAATACATTAAAAAGAACTGCTTAAAAGACATCACTATTTTAAGTAGGCAAAACCTGAAGGAACTCTTATTTCATCAAAGTCACGATTGCGTCATACTGATAATATACAGGGTCAAAGATGTCTCAGTCATTCTATTTATCATTCTGTAATAACGGCTGAAATCTATTGAAACGCTATCAGCGTATTTATGCCTGCGTCATATATTCTGCATCTGCAGTGTATTAAAGAACTGTTATCAGTGGAAATTTATGAAGGAGCTGAAGCTGTCTCTGATGGTTCATAATCAAGCTTTGTGACAGACATTTGTGCTGATTAATCGATTCAGATACTAGCCCCAAAGGACCACATTTAGTAGTTATGAATGTCCTCTTAATTAGGCCCACATCACGCAAGGCACAGTGACCCACACACGAATACACACTCGCTGTCACGTACGTGCTCACACAGCCGTACACGAAAGACGAAACCCGCCTGCCCGCCCGCCCGCTTGCGAGGAGGCTGAGATGGCTCAGAAGGAATGTGGTACAAACCCCAGATTGATTCTTTCCACATGTGGAGAGATCCCAGCGGGCACAGAAGCCAAGGAGCGGAATGTGCAGTGGACTTCGCTGGGGACGTAGCAGGCGCAGGGGTGGGGGCAAGCCAGCGCCACGTGGGGGCGTCCCCAGAGCAGAATCAGCACCATGGAGAGGGCTCGCCACCGCGCCCACGTCATCGGCATCTCGTCCGGGTGGGCCATCCCGGCACACCTGTGGGGGAACCACACAAAGCCAGGTGTCAGACAGCCCTTCCTACTGCCAGCTGCTTTTACCTCCACTGTGCCTCGCGACGCTAAGCTTCGCAAGGCGTCAGCGTGGGACATCTGAGTGACGCAAACATGTGCGTGGAGAGCACAAAAGTTAAAAAAATTTTGTAATCATCGTTCACCACTTAGTTTAATACAACTGTAGAATACAGCCTTCACTTCTGACATTGATATTACGACTTGGGAATGTTGCTGTGCTGGAAGGGAGGGCATGAAATTGAGAGACCCAGCGGAGTGGGTAGCGGTTCCCTCCTCCAGGGGGATCTTCCCAACTCAGGAATCAAACCCAGGTCTCCCGCATTGCAGGCGGATTCTTTATCAGCTGAACCACCAGGGAAGCCCAAGAAGACTGGAGTGGGGAGCCTATCCCTTCTCCAGGGGATTTTTCTGGTCCAGGAAGCCAACCAGGGTCTCCCGCATTGCTGGTGGATTCTTTATCAGAGCCACCAGGGAAGCCCAAGAAGACTGGAGTGGGGAGCCTATCCCTTCTCCAGGGGATTTTTCTGGTCCAGGAAGCCAACCAGGGTCTCCTGCATTGCAGGCAGATTCTTTATTAGCTGAGCTACTAAGGAAGACCTCTACATACCAACAAATACACAAATGGGTGTATATATACAAATATATATTTGTATAAATGTATGAAAGGTGAAAGGAAAGAGTTAGTCAGTCAGTCCTGTCCGATTCTTTGCAACCCCATGGACTGTAGCCCGCCAGGCTCCTCTGTCCATGGAATTCTCCAGCCAAGACTACTGGGATGGGTTCCCATTTCCTTCTCCAGGGAATCTTCCTGACTCAGGGATCAAACCCAGATCTCCCACACTGCAGGCAGATTCTTTACTGTTTGAGCCACCAGGGAAATCCTATATGCATAAATATATATTTGTAAGAATGTATATATAGAGACACAAATATACAAATATATGTATATGTAAATATGTATTTGTTTAAATGTATATGTAAGGGGTTCCCGGATGACTCAGTGGTAAAGAATCTGCCTGCCAATGAAGGAAACTCAGAAGACACAGGGTTCAATCCCTGGGTCAAGAAGATCCCCTGGAGGAGAAAATGGCAACCCACTCCAGTATCCTTGCCTGGAGAATCCCATGGACAGAGGAGCCTGGTGGGCTACGGTCCAGGGGGACGGAAAAGAGTCAGACATGAGTTAGCAATTGAACAATGTATATATACACACAAGTATATCCTTGTATAAATGTGTATATATATATTTGTGCTTATATATAGCAATGAGAAATTCCATGGACAGATGAGCCTGGTGGGCTATACAGACCACGGTGTTGCAAAGAGTCAGACAGGACTGAGCGACTAACACCCACACAGATTTGGATGACAGATACATTCGTGTTTCAAGTCAGAAAAGTAACTGTTATCTGTCCACCTCCGATGTTTATCTCGAGCCGTTACATTCTGTATATAACTGAATAACAAGCTTCTCAGGGAATCCATTATGACCAGAAGCATTTCCTTCTTTTAATGGCATTCCTTAAAGTTTTACTCAGACCATCTTCAAGGGCTTACAGAGATGTTCACTAAAGCAGAATGTATTCCATTGGATGTGAATTTGTCTCCTCTCTTTAATTCCCCCCTCCCACCCTCACCCCTTGGAAGAACCAAAATGTTGAGAGGGAAAAACATTATTCTTTACCAGGGAGCAAATTTGGAGAAACATCTGAAAAATCTGCCGTGAGAGAAAGAGGCAAGGAATTGCCTGATGAAGAATCTTGAGGCAAACAAAAAAGGTCAGTAAGACCGAAAAAAAGACACAGAGAGGAAGGACAAAGGATAGGAAAGAAGGGAAGTCAGAAGGGAAAAAAGGGGAGAGAAGAAAAAGAGAAAAAAGGAAGGAAAAGATCAGGTACAGTATTAGGTTGCATCAGCCGCTATCTCCTAGAAAGCCAGTGACTATTCATGTGTCAGTCAGGCCCTCATCAAATCACACTTTGGCCAACTCTTGCATGAAGTTTATGGATCAGTAAGTAACAACATAGGGAAAGTGGAGAAACACGGTTAGAGAAACGCGCCCGTTCCTGACGGTTGCCAACCCCGACTTCTGATCCTAAACACTCCATTTGCTCCCGCGCTGTAGGCATACCCCAGATGCGTGCACAGCGTTTGCTGCCCCTTAGGGGACCTGGGAACAGACGTTTTCTGAAGCCCTTAGGCGGTTCGTTTTTCAGCTGCTCCTAAACAGCTGACGGTGCAAGCGGCTTTGCAAACACCGAGCCCAGGCGCCTCCTCTCCGCCTTGGAGCCGACCGGCTTCTGCAGAGCTTTTTTCGGTTCTCTAGGCCCCTCCCCCGTGCGCTTGACACTCCACACGGGCTCAGGCCCAAGCCCTGTGCACGCAGGCGGACCTGGTCCCCGGCGTCCTGAAGCCTCGCTCCCGGCTCTCTACCCAGGGCACCCCCAGAAGACCGCAGGGACGCGCCCCCGCTCCCCTTTGAGCCCCAATCCCGAGGCCTCCCGAAGCCTCCCTGAGTCTGCACGATCTCCGGGCACGCCCGGCGAACCCCGGGAACCTGGACTCGGGGCGCGAGGCGGTCGGCGGGCGTCCAGCCGGCAGGGGAGAGTCTGGAGGGGCCGGGCGCGCTTCCTTGCGCCCCTGGCCGGCTTCCAGCGCGCGCTCCGGACGCGCCCGGGCAGGCTGCGCTGACTTCACAAACGAGCTTTCCCGGAGCGCGGCTCGGGTTACCCCGAAGGTCTCCGAGGCCAGAGACTCGGACACCAAAGGGCGTCTCTCCGCCAAATCATGACTTCCCCAGGTTGCGCGCGGCTCAGGCACCCCCGCCCCTAAACCCCCGTCCCCGGGCAGAGGAAGGGGGTTGCTTTGCGTCTCCCCACTTTGTAGGGCAAAAGAAGGAGGTGGGCGTGGGTTAGGCGTGCAGAGTCTTAGGGGTCTGGACAAACTGGGGAAACGGCCCCGCGACTGTGACTTGCCTCTCGCCACCAACGCAGGAGCGCAGCCAGTGACACTTGA
>SJYQ01005701.1:95515-116134 GCA_006410935.1 Redunca redunca | reverse complement strand
TGCACTGGAGAAGGAAATGGCAACCCACTCCAGTGTTCTTGCCTAGAGAATCCCAGGGACGAGGGAGCCTGGTGGGCTGCCGTCTATGGGGTCGTACAGAGTCGGACACAACTGAGGTGACTTAGCAGCAATGTGTGAAGAACTGATTCACTGGAAAAGACCGTGATGCTGGGGAAAGACTGAAGGCAGGAGGAGAAGAGGACGACAGAGGATGAGATGGTTGGATGGCATCACCGACTCAATGGACATGAGTTTGAGTAAGCTTCAGGAGTTGGTGATGGACAGGGAGGCCTGGTGTGTTGAGGTCCATGGGGTTGCAGAGTCAGACTGAACTGAACTGAGCTGAACACGCACCCAGAGTGGAGAACGTAAGCTCTGGTTGGACGTCTCTCTCCCCAGGAATCCCTGAGTCCGATCAACTGCCCAGACATCTAAGTACAGTTGCCCCTTCCTTAGCTGTGCTACAGCTCATCGCCAAGAAGACAGCATTCCCCGGGACGCAGCAAGACCCTCTGATTCTGGCAGATGTACAAGCGGTCGCCGTAGACCCTTCCTTCACTCCCCAGGAAATGACCTGACAGGCGGCCTTCTAACAACAGCTCCTCTGCACTTCCCATCGGCCGAGCATGACAAATGCTCCTAGTGGCAGTTTGGGAAACTTCTCTGAGTGTTTGTTTTTTTTTTCCTCCAATCTTTCCAAGTTTTTTCTTTTTCCAGAGAAATGAGTAAGTCTGGACTGTCAGCGAGACCCTCTTGGTCGCCCTAACACGTTATCTTAAAAGAGGATGCTTTTGCAAAAGCATTTTCCGGGTGATATTTGCAGATTTTGCAAACGCCCCCGGGGAGGGTTTCTGGCTACAAAGGCGGTAGATAAGAGCGATAAAGGGTGTAAGATCTCCTCCCAACTTTCTGCAGACGCCACAGGCTTTACACTTAGCAGCGCTCTGCCTGCCTTTTCCAGACCCACTTACGTCACCTCGCCTGGAAGGGCTGGGACGCAGCTGTCTGCCCAGAGGCGCAGAGCAGAGTGCAAACCTCCAAGATGATAAATCTCCAAGCTTACTGTGTCTGATACCTGAGCTGTCTGCCCACACCATCCGTTCCAGGCAAGGTTACTCATTCCTGCCTCGTGACTTTCAGGGACTGTTTCTGTGGAGACGGGGGCGGGGGTGACTTAAAAAAGGTGAGAGTGACAAGTTCAGTTTCTGCTGGTGGCGTTGTTCAGTCGCTCAGCCGTGTCCGACCCTTTGTGACCCCATGGACTGCGGCACGCCAGGCTTCCAGTCCTTCACTTCCTCCCAGAGTCAGCGCAAACTCTTGTCCATTGAGTCGGTGCTGCCATCCAACCATCCCACCCTCTGCCCACCCTCTTCTCTTGCCTTCCTTCTTTCCCAGCATCAGGGTCTTCTCCAATGAATTGGTTCTTCGCCATCAGGTGTGAGGGGCAAAATGAGGGCTGAGACAGCCCCTCACATGGTTCTGAGACCGCTCCAAACAGGCAGGGGAGGAAGGTCGATACATATATGATTTTGGCCAAGGGAGGGGTTCATGCAATAACAATTTTTGTAGAAAGTTTTCGTGGGTCTTCTGAAATTTGTGCTAGTCCCAAGGAGGAGTCATCACCGTGAAGGATTTTAGTGGTTTTTCTAGATATGAGGAGATACAAGAATTGGGCTCATGAAATTAGCTCCTGAAAAACATGTACATATCTGAAAACCTCTCGTGCCGGGTTTTCCAGGAGCACAAATGCCTTATTCCTGCTCCCCACCCTCAACTCCTTTCAGGGGAGGTTGAAGGTCAGCGGCTGCAGCAGTGCTTGATTTAATTTTTGTAGAAGTGTCAGTGTGCAGCCGACGCGGGGAACTCTAACACAGCTGCGCACGGTAGCCATAACTGCCCAGGACCCACATGCAAAATAATGGTCGCCGTGATGTATCTTTTCCTTCTGCTCCTTGTGGGTCTGAATTGCATTACCCTCCGCAAACATGCCTCTGCCAGGAGCTGGTTTTGTTGCTCAGTCGTGTCCGAGCCTTGCGACCCCGTGGACTGCAACCCACCGGGCTCCTCTGTCCATGGGATTCTCCAGGCAAGAATACTGGAGTGGGTTGCCATTTCCTTCCCCAGGGGATCTTCCCGACCCAGGAACTGAACCTGGGTCTCCCGCACGGCAGGCCAATTCCTTACCGGCTGAGACAGCAGGGAAGCCGATGCAAAGCTATGTTAGCAGTGGGACAGAGCTACCCACTGAGGACTTCACAAACATTCACAATGTAAGAGTTGAGAGCTATGCTCCATTCGGCGGGAATTTTTAGGACGTCAAGCCTGGGAGGTGGCGTCTCAAATGGCCCTGAGTGCACTTCTCCAAGGAGGCAAGGGGAGGAATCGGATGATAGAGAAGTTTTGCAAGAGAGGGCAGGTAGTCTGAACATCAAACGATTATTCTTGGCTGAAGGAAGATCAGATATCTCAAGTTAGGGAACGGAGTGTGTTTCTGTTTACAGGAAGAGGTAAGGGTCTAGGCTCGCTGAAATCATTCCTTCGATCTGTACCACAGCTGCCGAGGAGCCTCCAGGTGGCTCAGAGGCAAAGAGTCCGCCTGCCATGCAGGAGACACAAGAGACACGGGTTCGGTCCCTGGGTCCAGAAGATCTGCTGGAAGAGGAAATGGCAACCCACTCCAGTGTTCTTGCCTGGAGAATCCCATGGACAGAGGAGCCTGGAGGGCTACAGTCCATGGGGTTGCAAGAGTCAGACGCGACTGAGCACACAGCTATGTGGGGCCAGTATCCTGTGTCTTCAAATCCTGAGCTTCCTCAGGGCTCCCTGGCTCACCATCCATGGTGGTTGCAAGAGCTGATAACTCAGTTCAGTTCAGTCCCTCAGTCGTGTCCGACTCTGTGCGACCCCATGGACTGCAGCATGCCAGGCCTCCCTGTCCATCACCCACTTCCCGAGTCCACCCAAACTCATGTCCATTGAGTCGGTGATGCCACCCAACCATCTCATCCTCTGTCGTCCCCTTCTCCTCCTGCCCTCAATCTTTCCCACCATCAGGGTCTTTTTCAGTGAGTCAGTTCTTCATATCAGGTGGCCAAAGCATTGGAGTTTCGGCCTCAGCATCCGTTCTTCCAATGAATATTCAGGACTGATCTCCTTTAGGATGGACTGGTTGGATGTCCTTGCAGTCCAAGGGACTCTCAAGAGTCTTTTGCAACACCACAGTTCAAAAGCATCAATTCTGATGACTGGGACACCCTTTCTTTAGTGGTACGGCAGGAAATATTCCATTTCGCACCATGGATCTCCTGGCCCTGAGTTGAACCATATGTTACGTTTGGAAGGGCATAGAATCTATTCCTTATCTTTCTCAGAGGTCACTGTGAGCTACAGGAGGATGGTGGCTAGAAGCGATGAACTTGGGCTTCAACACTCTCTGTATCTCTGTGTGTTTATGAGACAGTGTTCATTTTAGATGAGATTAACCAGCGTGCACATGAGATACCCAATGTCATCTTAATGCCCTGAAGAGAAACCCGTTGGCGATACCAATCTCATAATATTTTTGATGCCGCCCATTGCTTGAGGATGTGTTTCCTGCCTGAAGTTTCAGGTGTGATCTCTAGGCCCTGAAGTAAGTTTTCACTTACCTGTCAGACATTTATCTGCGTAAACTTTTTCTTTCCTCTTGGAAATATGTTTGAAGGTGTGGAGTAACTCAGGATTTATTTTAACATGAACCTTTCACGGTGTCCTTTCAAAAGTGTCTGCTCTCAACGTAAAAGCAAACGCTGCTGAGATGCGCTGGGAGCGTCACAAATGAGGGACAGTTTAACGAGCTTTCTTTCCTTGTTATCTGGAACGGCGTTTGGGGAGTGGAAAAGCACGCAGGCTAAATGCAGGTGAGGAGGCTGCTTCTTCAAAACATTTTATCTCGTATTGGGGCATAGCTGATTGACAATGTTCTGATAGTTTCAGGTGGGCAGTCAAGGGTCTAAGTTGTCCAAATACAAGTATCCATTCTCCCCCAAACTCCCCTCCATCCAGGCTGCCACATGACATTGAGCAGAGTTCCCTGTGCTGTCCAGCAGGTCCTTGCTGGTTCTGCATGTGAAATACAGCAGTGAGTCCATGTCCATCCCAGACTCCCTGACTATCCCTTCCCCCTGGGAACCATAAGGTTGTTATTACAGAGTATTGAGCAGAGTTCCCTGTGCTGTCCAGCAGGTCCTTGCTGGCTCTCCATGTTAAACATATTACAGAGTATTGAGCAGAGTTCCCTGTGCTGTCCAGCAGGTCCTTGCTGGCTCTCCATGTTAAACACAGCAGTCTGTCCACGTCCATCCCACACTCCCTGACTGTCCCTTCCCCCATCCTTCCCCCTGGTGCCCATAAGGTTATTACAGAGTACTGAGCAGAGTTCCCTGTGCTGTCCAGCAGGTCCTTACTGGTTCTCCATGTTAAACACAGCCGTGTGTCCATGTCCATCCCAGACTCCCTGACTGTCCCTTCCCCCATCCTTCCCCCAGCAACCACAAGGTCACTCTCTATATCTGTGAGTCTGTTTCTGCTTTGTGAGTAAGTTACTTTGCGTCATGTCGTTTTAGCTTCCATANACTCCCTGACTGTCCCTTCCCCCATCCTTCCCCCTGGTGCCCATAAGGTTATTACAGAGTACTGAGCAGAGTTCCCTGTGCTGTCCAGCAGGTCCTTGCTGGTTCTCCATGTTAAACAGCCGTGTGTCCATGTCCATCCCAGACTCCCTGACTGTCCCTTCCCCCATCCTTCCCCCAGCAACCACAAGGTCACTCTCTATATCTGTGAGTCTGTTTCTGCTTTGTGAGTAAGTTACTTTGCGTCATGTCGTTTTAGCTTCCATATATAAGGGATGTCACACTATATTTCTCCTTAAGGACACACGGCACTGTTTTTGAGGACACACAGAGAGAGGTAAACGTGCGTATGTTCATGAACACATACATGGATAACGTCATGCCGGGGCATGCGCATGCCTACACGGACACACCAGTGCATGTACAGACGTGCATTCATTCAGAAACATGCAGAAACACGTGCACGTCCAGAGACGCACACAGATGCGTGTACACACATGCTTACACACAAACGAAACACACGCATGCATACAAACACACACGAACACAAATGCATGTGCATGTGTGTGTGCACACACACACACAACCAGGCACACTAAGGTGAAAGACAGTACCCAGGTCAGAACCAGGCAGGGGATGTGGCAGAAGGGGCCCATGGCTGGCACCGCCTGGGACAAAGAACCAGGAGACAAGCAGGCTACAGCCTGCAAAGCAGAAGACCTGGGTTCGATCCCTGGGTCGGGAAGATCCCCTGGAGGAGGGAATGACAACCCACTCCAGCGTTCTTGCCTGGAGAATCCCATGGGCAGAGGAGCGTGGTGGGCTGCAGTCCACGGTGCGGTCGCAAAGAGTCGGGCACGCCTGAGTGACTAACCCTTCACCTTTTACTAGCTTGGCAGGGAGGCTTTGCGGAGACGCTGAGTGTCCCTGACTACGATGTTTGGGGTGGGTTTCTGGCCCCGCCCCCAGGAGCAACGGAAAGCTCCCAGGAACATGTGTAGGCTGCTTCTTCATTCTCCAGCGTTTGCCTTTGCCCAGAGGACCAGTGAACGTGTGTCTCCCTGGTTTCCTTTGTGTGGGTGCTGCGGTGGGTGACGTCCTGCAATTAATTCCTCCTGCCGAGACCCGGTCAGGCTTTGACCCGCTGCTCCGGCGGGTGTGAGCGCTGTGCTGCGCTCACGGTGGGAGGGGACCCTTGAACCAGACGCTCCCAGAGTTGACATTTGAAAGATCAATGGTGCAAGGGGACAGCGTCACAGAGAGGAAGGGCTCAGGGAAACTGTGCGGCTGCCGTGCTGTGCTGGAGTTTTCGTTCTGACGAACGTAACCCTACGTATAACGGACCTGCTGGGACTTTGCATGAGCTTCGTGTTTTCATGTCTCAGATTTTAATGACCGTGGCTTCCATATATAATGCATGGCTCCACAGGAACTAAGACGGCAGCACGAGAGTGACCTAGAAAATACCCGTTATCTACTTATTGTTCCAAGTACCTACTGGTCATATCTACCTACCTACCTACTTACCTATCAATCTATCTACCTGCCAATAATATCTACCTACCTACCTACTGATCTCATCTATCTACCTACCTGTCGTAAGTATCTATCTACATACCTGTCATATCTATCTATGCTTCTATTTACCTGCCTACCTATGACATCTATCTACCTACTTACCTACCTATCAATGTATCTACCTACCAAAAATATCTACCTACCTACTGATCTCATCTATCTACCTACGTACTTACTTACCTATCTATCTATCCTTCTGTTTACCTGCCTACCTATGACATCCATCTACCTACCTATCATACGTACCTGCCTATCAACACCTATCTATCTAAGTATCTTATCTTTCTATCTGCGTACCTATGCCATCTATCTATGTATGTACATGGAACAACAGACTGGATCCAGATCAGGATAGGAGGACGTCAAGGCTGTATGTTGTCACCCTGCTTATTAACTTCTATGCAGAGCACATCATGAGAAACGCTGGGCTGGATGAAACACAAGCTGGAAACCAGATTGCCGGGAGAAATACCAATAACCTCAGATATGCAGATGACACCATCCTTCTGGCACAAAGTGAAGAAGAACTAAAGAGCCTCTTGATGAAAGTGAAAGAGGAGAGTGGAAAAGTTGGTTTAAAGCTCAACATTCAGAAAACGAAGATCATGGCATCCGGTCCCATCAGTTCATGGCAAATAGATGGGCAAACAATGGAAACAGTGACAGACTTCGTTTTCTTGGGCTCCAAAATCACTGCAGATGGTGACTGCAGCCATGAAATGAAAAGATGCTTACTCTTCGGAAGAAAAGCTATGATCAACCTAGACAGCATATTAAAAAGCAGAGCCATTACTTTGCAGACATAGTCAAGGCTATGGTTTTTCCAGTAGTCATGTATGGATGTTACAGTTGGACTGTGAAAAAAGCTGAGCACCAAAGAATTGATGCTTTTGAATTGTGGTGTTGGAGAAGACTCTTGAGAGTCCCTTGGACTGCAAGGAGATCCAACCAGTCCATTCTGAAGGAGATCAGACAACATTCATTGGAAGGAATGATGCTAAAGCTGAAACCCCAGTACTTTGGTCACCTGATGTGAAGGGCTGACTCATTGCAAAACAGCCTGATGCTGGGAAAGATTGAAGGCGGGAGGAGAAGGGGGCGACAGACGATGAGATGGTTGGATGGCATTACCATCTTGATGGATATGAGTTTGAGCAAGCTCTGGGAGTTGCGGGGAGGCCTGGTGTGCTGCAGTCCCTGGGGGTTGCAAAGAGTCGGACATGACCGAGCAACTGAACTGAACTGATGTATGTATGCATCCTTCTACCTACCTACGTATGACATCTATCTATGTCTATCGTTCCATCTACCCGCCCACCTACCGTATCTATCTTTCCATCTACCTACCTGCCTATCACGCCTGTCTATGGATCTTACCTACCTACCTACCTACAACATCCATCCATCTCTGTATCTGTCCATCTCCCTGCCTATAACATCTATCTATCTATGTGTCTGTCTTTCTATCTGCTTACCTATCATGTCTATGTATCTACGTACCTATGGATGGATGGATAGATTATATGGAGAGAGAGAGAAGATAAGTAGATAAATCAGGGTAGGTAGATACATACTTAGATGATGGATAGATAATAGGTAAATGACGTATAGATATCTATCATCCAAGTATCTACCAAGCTACCTCAATCTATTTACCTATCTGCTCTCTCTCTCTCCATATAATCCATCCATTCATCCATCCATTAATCCGTTTTTCATCCATTTATCTATCTGTCCCTTCTTCCGTATCTATGTATGTATCCATCCTTCACCTCTCTTTCTCCACCTGTTCATATACCCATGTATTCAATGACCTATTCATCCATCTATCCATCAATACCTATCTATCTATTATCATCTATATAATTTTATCATCTCCGTTATCTTTCTGCTTCTCTATTTAGCTATTCTAACATGTATAAACTATATCTGTCTCTATTTTATCTATCATCTACCTATATCTATCATCTATATAATTTTATCATCTCCATTTTCTTTCTGCTTCTTTATTTAGCTATTCTAACATGTATAAACTATATCTGTCTCTATTTTATCTATCATGTACCTATATCTATCATCTATATAATTTTATCATCTCTGTTATCTTTCTGCTTCTCTATTTAGCTATTCTAACATGTATAAACTATATCTGTCTCTATTTTATCTATCATCTACTTGTATCTATCATCTATATACTTACTTGTCCATCATCTGTCTCAGATATCCTCTTTTCATTATTTATCATCTATTAAGGGTTTATCGTATATCTGGGCTTCCCTGCTAGCTCAGTTGGTAAAGAATCTGCCTGCAATGAAGGAGACCCCGGTTTGATTCCTGGGTCAGGAAGACCCACTGGAGAAGGGATAGGCTACCCACTCCATATTCTTGGGCTTCCCTTGCGGCTCTGCTGGTAAAGAGTCCGCCTGCAAGGCGGGAGACCTGGCTTTGATCCCCCGGTTGGGAACGTCCCCTGGAGAAGGGAAAGGCTGCCCACTCCAGGATTCTGGCCTGCAGAATCCCATGGACTATATGGTCCACAAGGTCGCAAAGAGTCGGACACGACTGAGCGACTTTCACTTTCACTGTTTCAGTATTATCTAGCATGTATCATTCATCAGTCACCTACTTACGTAATCTCTCATCTACCCATCCACCTGTGGGTCATATATCATCACTGCCGTGGAAGTGGCTTCAGTATGTAGTCAACTAGAGCTCTCTCATACACAGGTTCCATTTTGGTTAAGCACTCTGTAGTGTGAGTTACACACAACTTCAAAGAATAGTGGAGGTCAACCCTTAGGAATTTCCTAGGTGTACAGGAAGAGGCCCTGGAGAAGGAGAAGGCAACCCACTCTAGTATTCTGGCCTGGAGAATCCCATGGACAGAGAAGCCTGGTGGGCTACAGTCCACGGGGTCGCAGAGAGTCAGACACAAGTAAGCAACGGAGCACAGCATAGGGAGGGGATGGGACACGCAAGCCCACGGCCTTCCTTTTCGGAAGGGGGGCACCCAACGGCGGTGACGCCCCTAACTGGGTCTGTCCTACGACTCTGAAACTGCAGTGACCGTTGAACAACCTAATATCCTCGTGAACCATCTGGTCATTGGCATGCATCAACCTGAAGACTCCCCTGGTGCCTCAGGGGTAGAGTCCAATGCAGACACAGGAGATGTGGGTTCGATCCCTGGGTTGGGAAGATCCCCTGGAGGAGGAGATGGCAACCCATTCCAGGATTCTTGCCTGGAGGATCCCATGGACAGAGGAGGCTGGTGGGCTACAGCCCCTGGGGTCAGAGAGAGCCAGACAAGACTCAGTGCCTACACAACAGATGCATCGAGCTGACTACAATGCGACGTATCTGATGCGTGCACGCCTCCCTGAATCTCCAGCTGCTTTCTCTATCACATTTGTCTGTGACACACACGTGCAGCACCATTCAGGACCAAGGAGTCAGGCAAAGAATGACCTTCCCTGCGTGGGCAGGAAACGACCGCTTCCCATGCAGGAGGCGACAAGCCTGGGATTTACATCTTCAAGCTCCCACCATCTTTGGAACAAACAACTATATTTAAACCAATGTATGCAGGAAAAAAAAAAAGTTAAAATATACATCTAAGAGTTATGGAGAAACAATACCTGATTGTCACGACTTCTGGTTCATACCCACCTGATGTAATTTCTCTGACAATTGCAGGAAGGAAACTCAGCTTTATAATTTCCCTGGGAGCACGGGAGTGACTTTAGAATAAAACTGCTTTAAAATTCCCTGACAGGAGTGAATTAAGAACCATGCTTTTTATTCTCTAGGAAAATAACTTTTGATTCAGGATACAAAAAAAAAGAAGTACCTAGTTTGACTTTTGCGAATCTGCATCTGAGTGTTTTCCTAACAGAAAGACTTCCAAGAAAACCCCTCTTTTCTGATCTGCATTTTCTTTGCCTATGTGAAAGTTTCCTTGGGAGTTCCTCGTTGGACACTCGAATTTTTGAGTTGACACCGAGCTCGTAGGGTTCGTCCGGGGACCCTTGGACTTCCCATAAAGAGGGGTCTCCAGACCTTAACTGTGAGTCTACTCCCAATTTTGTCCTTATTATGGCATCACCGACTCAAAGGACATGAGTTTGGGTAAACTCTGGGAGTTGGTGATGGACAGGGAAGCCTGACGTTCTGCAGCCCATGGGGTCGCAAAGAGTCAGACACGACTGAGCGACTGAACTGACCTGCACTTGAACTGATGTGACCTGGGGAAACTTGAGTAACTTCTGAACGTGAGATCATCACATGTCTTATTTCCTAATTTCTCCCTGTCCAACTGCATCCGGAAAGTTGTGATGCGCTTCGCTGCACCTGGCATTCAAATCTTCCATCCCTAGTGGAGTAACGTGGAATGCGAGTCACTCAGCCGCGTCTGACTCTTTGCGACCCCATGGGCTATACGGTCCATGGCATCCTCCAGGCCGGGATACTGGAGTGGGCAGCTGTTCCCTTGTCCAGGAGGTCTTCCTTACCCAGGGATTGCACCCAGGTCTCCCACATTGCAGGCGGATTGTTTACCAGCTGAGCCACCAGGGAAGCCCATGAATACAGGAGTGGGCAGCCTGTCCCTTCTCCAGGGGATCTTCCCAACCCAGGAATTGAACCAGGCTCTCCCGCATTGCACACGGATTCTTTACCAGCTGAGCCACCGGGGAAGCCCACCCCACCTCTAGAGTGTTCCCTACAGGTGGTATACTAATCTTCATCAGATTCCCTGTTTTTCTTTCTTTTCCCTGATGGTGTTGATAACAAGGAGAGAACTGACCCTTACTTAAAAACCATAATGTGGGTTTCCCCAGCGGCTTAGTACATAGATAGCAAGATACAGGTTCGATCCTTGGTCCAGGAAGATCCCACCTGCCTCGGAGCAACTGAGTCTGTGCACCACAACCGTTCAGCCTCTGCCCTGAGGCCTGGGAGCGGCCTACAGCCCGCGCTCCACAGCAAGAGAGACCTCCGCAATGAGAAGCCTGCACATCGAAACCAGAGAAAGGCCCCTGCACACAGCAGGGAAGTCCCAGCACAGACAAAATAAATTAATTATTTAAAAAAAAATCATACCGTGTAAAGCCTGCATGGGGGGAACCGAGGGGCTGTCTGGTCTACCACCTGACTTGTAAGGGTCCCTGCAGGACTGTGTCCAAGAAATGAACCACCAGCTCACCTTAGGGCTGTCTCCTTTCCCGAAGCAGAACGTATCCTACTCTCAATACGGTTCAAGCATCCACGCAACGTTCCCGTTTCCTACAGAAGTGCTGTGTGCGGCCAGTCCTGTCCGACTCGCGGCAACCCCACAGACTGTGTAGCCTGCCAGGCTGCTCTGTCCACGGGGTCTCCCAGGCAAGAACACTGGAGTGGGTTGTCACTGCCTTCTCCAGGGGAGCTTCCCGCCCCAGGGATTGAAGAAGCTGTGTCTCTTGACTCTCTCTGCACCGGCAGGTGGGTTCTGTACCACTAATGCCATCTGGGAAGCCCCTGAGATCTCATTTCCATTTTTACTCCACTGCTGCCCACAAGCAGTATGCTGACCTGTATGCCCGAGGTGATCAAACAGTATTTGTGCAACTGATGGGCTGAATTCCAAGCCCCGCCTTATGTGATGAATGAATCCACTTCACATTCACCCAAGGAGCTGACATCATAACCAGTAAGAGTTCTCAGTTTCTCTTTTATTTTTCCCCCATCTTTTTTTTTTTTTTCCAGCCCTCCAAACTCAATGGAACAGCTGCTCATCTTGGGAAAAACTGAAGGTAGGAAGAGAAGGGGATGACAGAGGATGAGATGGTTGGATGGCATCACCGACTCAACGCCCATGAGTTTGCGCAAACTCCGAGAGATGGTGAAAGGCAGGGAAGCCTGGTGTGTGCTGCAGTCCGTGGGGTTGCAGAGTCGGACACGACTCAGCAATTGAACAATGACAAGGAGAAAGTTAACTGTATTTTCTTTGGACAACTTCTCTCTCGTATTTTCTTGGTTGTCAGCGGCCAATGTATTCTGTTCTCTGAAACACTCACAACCCCTTTCCCCTGTGGGCGCAGGGAACTGCATTCTTAGCTATGTTCCCAGGATCACTGTTTCTCCTGTTTCAGCGTCTTTTTTTTCGGTTCACAAATACGGCTTAGCAACAGTGACAAGTTCGGTTCAACATTCCAATCTGTTTTAATAATCCTTTCTGACTTTTCTCAAGTAAGTGAGAGATGGTTAAGTGCTTCCAGACCTGGGAATGTGCTCTGCTGGGAATATCCTAGGAGGAATGGGGAATATTCTCGGGTTGTTCCCTGAAATCCAGCTCATGGTCTCTGGTGGAGGCTGAGTATGCTTACTGGAAAAGAATATTAGTTACATTCGGCCAGAGCAGCTTGCTCCCTGAGCTGTTTCATCCCCGTCTTTGGCAAAAGATCAAGTGATGTGTGTCAAGGTGACTTCTAACTAGCCACTGGCAAGATTCAATCTCTCTAGTTGTTTTTTTTTTTTCGGGACGTCCCATTTTCCTGCCTTAAAACTTTGTAAATCAAGTGACTCATATATATATACCCATGGCTGATTCATGTCAGTGTATGGCAAAAAACAGTACCATATTGTAAAGTAATTAGCCTCCGATTAAAATAAATAAGTTAAAAAAACAAAAAACTCTGTAAATCAAGTGAATTTTGCTCTTCTCTTCTGCTCTGTTTCTTTTCCTCATTCTATAACCTTGCCCCCTTTTGGGGAAAAGTTCTTTTTTTTTTTTTTTCTCTCCAGCTTTCATTATTCGGGCTTAGACATAATAATAAAATTAAACCATATCCATCTTCTGCCAAGTATACCAAAACAAGATTTTCTTCTTTCACAGTTGTACTCAATTGCCTCAAAGTTACACACACAATGTACAATTAGAAAACCACTGTAGCTGAGCAGAAGATGAAAACGTTCCAGGCTCCTACTTTTAGCTAAAAACAAAAAATAACTCTTACGTAAAATATCTGCTGGTAAATTAAGACCGGGTTTCATATTATTTTGGTTGATTCTAAGTCAGAGGCCGTTAAGTCAAATTCTGAAAACTTATATCCCTTCGCTGAAATTTCTGCTGACCTCTAAAATTCCTCATCCTAAGTCTAAAAAGATGGAAAAGAGTCTACAGAAAACTGCAGTGTATCCATTTTGATTCCCAGCACAGAAGCCTAGAATAAAGTCAGTTTAACAGGTCAGAAGTTGCTCATGTATTTTTCTCGTCTCTGAAATTCTATCTCCATATCACTTTTCTTAGAGAAGCAATTCAAAGATTTACATTCCCTTGTAAGAAAAATCTACTCCAATCAGCATTTCTTGCTTTCTTTTAGGCGGTGACACATAGCATGTGGGGTCTTAGTTCCCTGACCAGGGACTGAACCCATGTTCAATGCAGTGGAAACCCAGAGTCCAAACCACTGGGCCACCAAGAAAGGCCACATTCAACCTAATTGACAGGACTGTGACTGCAGCCGTGAAATTAAAAGACACCTGCTCCTTGGAAGAAACGCTATGACCAACCTAGACGGCATATTAAAAAGCAGAGACATCATTTTGCCGACAAAGGTCCATCAAAGTTATGTTTCTTTTTGTCCAGTGGTCATGTATGGATGTGAGAGTTGGACCGCAAAGAAGGCTGAGCGCCGAAGAACGGATGCTTCTGAACTGTGGTGATAGAGAAGACTCCTTCTGAATGGATCCCACGTATTCTAGGGTGGCTAAGGTATATCATTTGAAAAGACCCTGATGATGGGAAAGATTGAAGGCGGGAGGAGAAAGGGATGACAGAGGATGAGATGGTTGGACGGCATCACTGACTCAATGGACATGACTTTGAGTAAGCTCCAGGAATTCATGGTGGACAGGGAGGCCTGGTGTGGTGTGGTTCATGGGGTGGCAAAGAGTTGGATGCGACTGAGTGACTGAACTGAACTGAACTGAAGGTATATCAGGCTCTGGCAGGAGGGCGAGTGAGCTTGGAAGAATCCCTCGCCCCCAGAAGGGGACGACAGAGGGTGAGATGGTTGGATGGCATCACCGACTCGACGGACATGAGTTTGAGCAAGCTCCCGGAGGTGGTGAAGGACAGGGAAGCCTGGCGTGCCACGGTCCACGGGGTCACAAAGAGTCAGACACGACTGAGCGACTTAACAGGTGCCTGACCCCAGGTCCCATCTCTGAGTTCTCCTCTGGGGTTGTCTTCGTGTATCCTGTGCCCCCGCGTCCACCCACGAATACAGCAAATGAATGAATCCCTCCCACCCTGCGTCTCCTTTTCTGCCATAGTGATGTTCCCTTCTGCGACTTCTCAGCAGCAGCGAAATCCGCTCCCCTCTCTCTCGGAGGGCAGCATTTTCCCGTGGTCTCTCTGCCCAACAGCTGCGCGGTCACGCCGTCCCCGCCACTCACAAGCTCAGGGGATGCAGGGGAGCCTTGCAGCTGCCGGCCACCTCGGCCTCTGGAACGGAACCCGTCATCTGAGACCCGCGGCTGGCGACCACGTCTGCCTCTCACGGCTTCCTGGAATGGGCTGTGGCCTCTGTACGGTCTCACCACACACCACTTCTGGCAGGATCATTCCTCCCCCAAGTTTTACGGAAGCGCGTCTCTGTGTTTCCATTTCTTCCTGAGTGCTGAACCCCGCGTTCTGAGCCGGGAACATCTGGAATCCCACGGTCTCTCAACAGCACCTGTTCCATGGTGACTCCGTTTTCAATATAAGAAAGGAAGACTGGGCCACCACACATCGCTTCTTACGTGAGCAGAAAGCTGGAAACCCACAGAGGTGTGTGCATGAGCTAAGTCATTTCGGTCTTGTCCGACTCATAGCCGTTTACGATCAGAATATTCTTGGCTGGCTTCCTGGAGGCTGTTTTTTTTTTTTTTTTTCCCCTGGGGAGACAGACACTGGGAAAAGAACCTTCTTTTTCTTTTCTTTTTGTTGGCCACTCTGCCCAGCATGGGAGATCTTAGTTCCCTGACCAGGGATTGAACTCATGTCTCCTGTACTGGAAGTGCAGAGTCTTAACCACTGGACCACCAGGAAAGTCTGACCCCCAACCAGAACATTCTGTCAGGTTTCCACTTGGCTCTGCAGCAGACTCCTGAAGTGGTTCTTCCCACGGAACAAATGATAACAATACATGCCCCATCAAAAAATTGTTTTTTAAAAAAAAATATATCAGTTCAATTCAGTTCAGTCGCTCAGTCGTGTCCGACTCTTGGCGACCCCATGAATCGAAGCACGCCAGGCCTCCCTGTCCATCACCAACTCCCGGAGCTCACTCAGACTCACGTCCATCGAGTCCGTGATGCCATCCAGCCATCTCATCCTCTGTCGTCCCCTTCTCCTCCTGCCCCCAATCTTTGGCGCTCAGCTTTCTTCACAGTCCAACTCTCACATCCATACATGACTACCAGAAAAACCATAGCTTTGACTAGACAGACCTTTGTTGGCAAAGTAATGTCTCTGCTTTTTAATATGCTGTCTAGGTTGGTCATAGCTTTTCTTCCAAGAAGCAAGCATCTTTGAATTTCACAGCTGCAGTCAGCATCTGCAGTGATTTTGGAGCCCAGGGAAATAAAGTCTGACACTGTTTCCACTGTTTCCCCATCTATTTGCCATGAAGTAATTGGACCAGATGCCATGATCTTCATTTTCTGAATGTTGAGCTTTAAGCCAACTTTTTCACTCTCCTCTTTCACTTTCATCAAGAGGCTCTTTAGTTCTTCTTCACTTTCTGCCATAAGGGTGGTATCATCTGCATATCTGAGGTTATTGATTATTTCTCCCGGCAACCTTGAATCCAGCTTGTACTTCCTCCAGCCCAGCATTTCTCATGATGAACTCTATTGTAAATTGTCACCCTGCTTATTTAAGTTATATGCAGAGTACCAAACTGCTTGGTGTAACAACAATAAGAATATGCCTTTTATGTTTCATCAGCAGGAACATATACCAGGGATCTATATAAATATGGGTTTTAGGAGAATGGAGGTTCCTCAAACACACACACACACACACACACACACACACACACACTAAAAATAATACCATTGTATAACCCAGTAATTCCACTCCTGGGTATGCCTCTGGAAAATGCAAGCATTAATTCAAGAAGACACATATATCCTCATATTCACAGCAGCACTTTTTATAACGGCCAGGACATGGAAGCAACCCATGTCCATCAACAGAGGAATGGAAGAAGCAAAATGTGGGCCATAGATACACAATGGAATATTACTCGGCCGTGAAAAAGGATGGTGCCATTTGCAGCCATCTGGATGGACTTAGGAATGATCATACTCAGTGAAGCCAGACACACATCCTATGCTATGACTTACATGTGGAGCCTAAAAAGTAAAATGAATAAATACAGTAAGACAGAAACACACTCACAAATCTCGAGAACAACCTAGGGGTGACCAGAGGGGTGAGGGAACAGGGGAGAGGAGAGATGAGGGTCAGGAACTAACAGGTACAAACGACTACGTGTAAGGGGGCTTCCCTGATAGCTCGGTTGGTAAAGAATCCGCCTGTCAAGCAGGAGACCCTGGTTTGATTCCTGGGTTGGGGAGATCCGCTGGCAAAGGGAGAGGCTACTCACTCCGGTATTCTTGGGCTTCTCTTGTGGTTCAGCTGGATAAAGACTCCGCCTGCAACGCGGGAGACCTATGTATAAGGGATTCCCTGCTAAAAAGTCTTGACTGCCAAATCAGGAGATTCAAGAGATGCAGGTTCGACCCCCTGGGTTGGGAAGATCTCCTGGAGAAGGAAATGGCAACCCACTCTGGTATTGTTGCCTGGAGAGTCCCATGGACAGAGGAGCCTGGCGGGCCACATTCTATGGGCCCACATTTGCAAAGAGTCGGACATGACTAAGCACTCAGCACACACACACACCCACCCACACCCACCCACCCACACACAGACACACACCCCCCCACACCCACACCCACACACACACAATGCATAAAATAAACAAGCTACAAGGATCGTTCAACACAGGGAGCAGAGCCAATATTTTACAACAACTATAAATGGACTATAATCTATAAAAATTTCGAATCACGATGTACACACCGGAAACTCATATCATGTAATCAGTGATACTTCAATAAAAAAAACTTTCTGGTTTTCAAGTAGCAGGAGTTATATAAGATTGGTGGCTAATACAAAAGGATCTCTTTGGGTCTTCCTTCTCAAGCCCACCCTTAGAAGTGACCAGAATTGCTCATGAGAAAAGTATAAGTTCCTTTCTCAGCCATGCCCTCATTGTCCCTCTCTAGGGAAAACAGAAATAAATTGGACCCAGGGAAGAAATCAAGGGGTTGACCCTGGCGTGTGATACAGTTGGGTCCCCAAAATTCTCTCCAGTGACTGACCAGTGAATGAGCAGACCCTGGTTCGTTTAGAAGCAGGTAACACAGGAGTAACCACACTTTGACAGAGAGTCACAGACGTGAGTCTCTATTTCTTATGATCCATCCTCCATTTTTTTCTGCTCATTTACCGTACGTTCATACTTTAGACAGACATGACCACTTAGCCTAAAGATTCACTTGTCCTGAAGAGGCACAACCTATACCATCCTCCGACTTAACAACACAGATCAAGCAGCAATTTTACTGCTCAAAAAGCAATGTGGAAGTTAAAATGCTGTCTGTACTTCTACTAGCAAATTTAGGAAGACACCAACCCAAATATTTAGCCTCGTACGGTACAACGTTTGCCATATAAATACCTGTCTGGAGCAGCAAGAAAAAAAACAAGTTAACTAAAGGAATTCACTGTTTGTTCTTTGCATTTGCACGTTATTCTCATGGACCAAAAAGTCTGCTAGCAAACGCAAAATTAGTATTACTGAAAATGAGATCCAGACAGACTTATCTTGGCGGTCAGAGTTACTGTGGGTTTTTCAAACCATGATTTCAAATTTTCTGAAGCAATCATTCATCTGTACGTTTTTCTACGATGGAAATTATTAAATGCTATGAAAAGCGGCAAAGACGAAAAAAAAAACCAGTGTTGATCTAAATGGAATAGTCATTCCTTACTTTTCCATAGGCCATACGCTCCTGAAATCGTAAATTCACACCCTCGACCAACCAGAATTCAAGGTCAACTAAATTATCGGATGGAGGAAAGTGAACCAGAGTTTTTTAAAATAGAGACAGCACATTTTAGTCCCTAAAAGCAGGACGTTTATTCTATTGCCAGCAAAGCACTGGCCCAGACACACAGCCCAGACATGATCTGGGTCCTGCACTGAGTCTCCATGCCCACCTGGCAGAGTATTTGGAACCACTGTGATATTTTGATAGCAACGAAGAAGATTATGCTCATAATTTGAAAACAGAGCCTGAGGATCAAAACACAAAATTTGGGGAAAGCTTCCAGACATGACCCTTTAGCCTCTAGGCAACAGAGTCAGAGGACTGCGTTGTATCTGCGCTTCACGCCCCACACTGGCACACTGGACAATGGTAACCCATCCTGTAGGTTTTTTTTTTCCCATTTAAAAAAAAAAACAAACCTCTTTATTGAATATTGCTTCTGCTTTATGGTTTGGGTTTTTCGGCCCAGAGGCATGTGAGATCTCAGCTCCCCAACCGGAGATGAACCCTGCGCCCCACCCCACCCCACCCCCTGCACTGGAAGGCAAAGTCCCAACCACTGAAGTGCCAACGGTAAGTGATTCCGACCGATGGCATTTGAGAAGAAGACCCATCTCCTGAAAAACAAAACTCTGCCAACAGAAAAAAAAAAATCTTTAAAAAATAAAAAGAAGTTTCCTGAGAGCAAAACCACAGCCACATTCTATGAAAGGTTTCTGTATTCATTTCTTTTACTGCACTATATTTCAGTAGTCTTGCCACTTCCCCCTATTCAGCTGCCAAAGTGAAAATGAAGGCAGATGGCGGTTTCCGAGTTGACACTTGTCGAGGCATGCTGAGCCAGTCCTAGGCTCCTTCTCTCTTTAAAAATATGATTTCCCTACCCTTGTACATCATTAATGGGAGTGTAAGTTGGTACAGCCACCATGGAGAACAGGATTGAGGTTCTTTACAAAACGAAACACTGAGCTACCATTTCATGGGGCAATTCTATGAACGGGTGCACACCCCGAGAAAACCTGAGAAAACATAGCGTGCGCCCCGATGTTCACAGTAGCGCTATTTACGACAGGCAAGACAGGGAAGATGGCCCCCCACTCCAGCACTCTTGCCTGGAAAATCCCAGGGACGGGGGAGCCTGGTGGGCTGCAGTCCATGGGGTCGCTGAGGGTCGGACACAACTAAGCGACTTCCCTTTCACTTTTCCCTTTCATGCACTGGAGAAGGAAATGGCAACCCACTCCAGGGTTCTTGCCTGGAGAATCCCAGGGACGGGGGAGCCTGGTGGGCTGCCGTCTATGGGGTCCCACAGAGTTGGACACGACTGAAGCGACTTAGCAGCAGCAGCAGCAGCAGCAAGACAGGGAAGTACCCTAAGTGTCCACTGACCGACGAACAGATAAAGATGCGGTACACACACACAGTGGAATGCTACTCAGCCGTGAAAAAGAATAAAATCATGCCATTCTCAGAGATGCGAACGGATCTAGAGACCCACCATACAAGAGAAACAAACGCAGGAATCATAGGGTATCAGTAATATGCAAAATCGAAACAATGATACAAATGAATTTACAAAACAGAAACAGGCCCACACGTACACAAAACGAACGTATGTTTACCAAAGGGGAAGGGGAGGGAGGGATAAATTTGGAGGTTAGGATTAGCAGATACACACTAGTATATATAAAACAAAAAATAAGGACCTTATATATACAGGATCCTGTAATCTCGGAAAGGACATAAACACATACATTTATATGTAACAACCTAGAATGGAAAAGAATCTGAGCAAGTATATATATGTTTGTGTGTATATATATTCAGTTACTGTTTCCAGTGCACAGCAAAGTTATATATGTATGTGTCAAATATATATGTAACAGGGAAGCTGAATATATACATTCGGTTTATATTCATTGAAAGAGCTGATGTTGAAGCTGAAACTCCAATACTTTGGCCACCTGATGCGAAGAGCTGACTCATTAGAAAATATTTAATATATATTCTTACACAGATATATATATATACTTTTCAGATTTTTTCCATTATAGGTTATTACATATTACTGAATATAGTTTCCTGTGCTATACAGTAAATACTTATTATTTATCTATATATTTTATTTTTTTTTTTGTCTCACTGCATGGCTTGTGGGATCTTAGTTCCTCAACCAGAGATTAAACCCATGCCCTCAACAGTGAAGCATGAAGTCCTAACCACTGGACTGCCAAGGAATTCCCTATCTATTTTATATAAGTAGTGTATATCTGTTAACTCCAAA
>SJYQ01005701.1:65745-95109 GCA_006410935.1 Redunca redunca | reverse complement strand
TATACACATAACTGAATATGTGTACACATTTCGGGTTCTTTTTCATTATAGGTAATCACAAGATATTGTGATGCAGTTCAATATCTCTCAGGTCCTTCTTGTTTATCTTATAAACAATAGTAGAGTTGATTTTCAATGTTTCGAGTGCAGAGCTAAGAGCTTCAGTTACATATATATCCTTTTATACATATATTCAGCTACATATAAATCCTTATATATATATATATATATTCAGTTCAGTTCAGTTGCTCAGTCGTGTCCGACTCTTTGTGACCCCCATGGACTGCAGCACGGCAGGCCTGCCTGTCCATCACCAACTCCCGGAGCTTACCCAAACTCACCTCCATCGAGTCGGTGATGCCATCCAACCCTCTCACCCTCTGTCGTCCCCTTCTCCTCCTGCCCTCAATCTTTCCCAGCATCAGGGCCTTTTCTAATGAGTCAGCTCTTTGCATCAGGTGGCCAAAGTATTGCAGCTTCAGCTTCAACATCAGTTCTTTCAATGAATATAAACCGAATATATATGTTCAGCTTCCCTGTTACATATATATTCTTTGACACATACATATGTAACTTAATCACTTTGCTGTACACTGGAAACATTATAAATCAATAAAAATTAAAAATAAAAAAAAAATACACCACCAACGTGATCTCTTCCTGTAGAAGGTCGATGAATGTAAACTCTGAGATCATCCTGGCCAGCTCACAATGCCCCGTTCCAACAGCCCTCCCCTCCATCTAAACTGAAAGCAAGAAACGGTTTCTTCTGCTCTCGGTCGGGAAAGCATTCTTCAACTGTCCTCCCATGGAGGATTATGGGAGGGACGCATCTTTAATTGCTCGCCCCCGAAAATAACTTGGCAGTGGAAGACATGGAAGAGGAAGCTTCATTTGCTGAGGATGGTGTGTGGGCTCCAAAGAGTGATGATTTATCTCTGATGCCTGGCAGCTGCTTGAGGAGGTCAACTCTCTTGTTTACAGGCTTTGGAGCTGGTGTGATCGTACAGTTCACACAATGCCTCGTGCAGGGGCACGGAAATTTCCTTTGCAGCTTTATCCTCACCATGGACGTTGGCGTACCAGGCCCTGAGGAAGAGGAAGGGGCTCGTTCAGAAAAAGCCACTCCAGCCTGGTTCCACCAATGAGAGCTCTGGACCGCCTGTGACGCGTGGGTGCTTCTCACACTTCTTGTGACCCCGCTTCTCCCGGGCAAGATGAAGTGCGTCTGAAAGGCTGTGAATTGCCTGAGCTTATGGTGCTACCGTTCAGTAGCCAAGTTGTGTGCGACTCTTTGCGACCCCGTGGACTGCAGCACGCCAGGCCTCCCTGTCCATCAGCAACTCCCGGAGCTTGCTCAAACTCACGTCCAAAAGGTCGGTGATGCCATGCAACCATCTCATCCTCTGTCGTCCCCTTCTCCTCCCGCCTTCAATCTTTCCCAGCATCAGGGTCTTTTCCAATGAGTCAGTTTTTCGCATCAGGTGGCCAAAGGATTGGAGTTTCAGCTTCAGCATCAGTCCTTCCAATGAACACCCAGGACTGATCCCCTTGAGGGTGGACTGGTTTGATCTCCTCGCAGTTCAAGGGACTCTCAAGAGTCTTCTCCAATGCCACAGCTCAAAAGCATCCATTCTTCAGTGCTCAGCTTTCTTTATGGTCCAACTCTCACATCCATACGTGACCACTGGAAAAACCAAAGCTTTGCCTACATGGACCTACTACCATTTTCCCACAGGTTCTGTTGTTAACTGGCTCAGGCGTGTCCGACTCTTTGCGACCCCATGGACTGCAGCACGCCAGGCCTCCCTGTCCCTCACCAAATCCCGGAGCTTGCTCAAACTCACGTCCATTGAGTCGATGATGCCATCCAGCCATCTCATCCTCTGTCATCTCCTTCTCCTCCCGCCTTCAATCTCTCCCAGCATCAGGGTCTAAGCTCACACTCTGCATAACCCACGTTGTCAGCAACGCCGGGGGTGTCCCTCTCCTGCGGCTGTTGTGACAAAGGACTGTAAGTGGGGTTCGCAAGAGAACGAAAGGCTATTCTCTTGCAGCTCTGGAACGCAGAAGTCCGAGATCAAGGTGTTGGAAGGCTTGGTTTTCTTCCAGAACTTCTTGGAAAGACTGTGGTCCAGCACCCACCCAGCCTCCCACTTCCCTGCACCGCATCACATCCATCAGCTGATGGTGGCTGCAGGCAGTCTGGGGCTTCCTTGCTTTCTAGATGTCATCACACCCATCTCTGTTTCCATAGTTACGCACCTTTCTAACCCTTCTCCTCTTTTTTTGTAAAATCCAGAAGTGCACCATTTTTTTGCTGTTGTTGCTAACTCTTTGTTTTGTACTGGGCACTTCCCTGGTGCCTCAGACAGTAACGAATCTGCCTGCAATGCAGGAGACCCTGGTTTGATCCCTGGGTGTAGAAGGTCCCCTGGAGGAGGGAACGGTAACCCACTCTGGTATTTTTGCCTGGAGAATCCTGTGGCCAGAGGAGCCTGGTGGGCTAAAACTCATGGCATCACAGAGTCAGACACAACTTTCCTTTGCCAACAAAGGTCGGTCTAGTCAAAACTACGGCTTTTCCAGTAGTCATGTAGGGATGTGAGAGTTGGACTATAAAAAAAAGCTGAGCGCCGAAGAACTGATACTTTTGAACTGTGGTGCTGGTAAGACTCTTGAGAGTCCCTTGGACTGCAAGGAGATCCAACCTGTCCATCCTAAAGGAGATCAGTCCTGAGTGTTCATTGGAAGGACTGATGCTGAAGCTGAAACTCCAATCCTTTGTCCACCTCATGCGAAGAGCTGACTCACTGGAAAAGACCCTGATGCTGGGAGGGATTGGGGGCAGGAGGGGAAGGGACGACCGAGGATGAGATGGCTGGATGGCATGAGTGACGCAACTGATGTGACTTAGAGCAAGCTCCGGGAGTTGGTGATGGACAGAGAGGCAGTCCATGGGGTTGCAAAGATTCGGACATGACTGAGGGATTGAACTGACGGAAGCAACTAATACACACGTAGGCAATTGCCAATGTCACGGCCATCTCAGACGGAGAACTAAGGGACTCAGCCATATGTACACATCTACTCATGCTCCCCCAAACCCCCCGCCCCATCCAGGCTGCCACGTGCCACGGAGCAGAGTTTCCTGTGCTGCACACCAGGCGCTTGCTCAAACTCGTGTCCCCTGAGTCGGTGACGCCCCCCAACCATCTCATCCTCTGTCACTCTTGTCTCCTCTTGGCTACACCCCAACACAACATCAGAAGTTTTTTTTAAAAAGACACTTCAATAAAAGGCGATGGGGATCCATATGAAAACAAATACGGAGAAAATGAGAACCAGAAAGGTCCCTTGGCCATCTCCGTGTCACTTGGCAATATTCCTCTCCAGCTAAGACAGACTGCAGGACGAAGCAGAAAGCACAGGAATGACCCAACTGTCGTTCAAACCTTTACACACAAACGCTGAGTAAATTGCTCAGAACCCCAGTCGACCAGCCCAGCCCTCCACCATCGGCCACAATGTTCTCTTATTTTGGCAGCACCAAAACACACTTGAGATTTCACATGGAAAATGTGAGTTTAGAAAAGGTATGGCATCGTCAAACTCAAGAAATGGTCTGTTACGAGAGATTGTGCCCATGAAGATAAATACACGAATGCTGATTAATAGGAACGTGTTCACCAGTTACCATCTTACGAAACACTGGGGTGTGTCCTTATCACTGGTTGCTGTTGCTATCGTTCTGACGCTCAGTCATGTCCAGCTCTCTGCGACCCCATGGACCGCAGCACGCCAGGCCTCCCTGTCCATCACCAACTCCCGCAGTTTCCCCAAACTCATGTCCATCGAGTCAGTGATGCCATCCAACCATCTCATCCTCTGTCGTCCCCTTCTCCTCCAGCCTTCAATCCTTCCCAGCATCAGGGGCTTTTCTAATGAGTCTGCTCTTTGCATCAGGTAGTCAAAGTCTTGACGCTTGAGCATCAGCCCTTCCGATGAATATTTAGGGTAGAATACCTTTGAATGAAGTCACTCAGTCGTGTCCGACTCTTTGCGACCCCGTGGACTGTAGCCTACTAGGCTCCTCCATCCGTGGGATTCTCCAGGCAAGAATACTGGAGTGGGTTGCCATTTCCTTCTCCAGAGGATCTTCCCGATCCAGGGATCGAACCCGGGTCTCCTGCATTGCAGGCAGACGCTTTAACTTCTCAGCCACCAGGGAAACCCAAGAATACCTTTAGGAAATCAGAAATAGATTGGTTACCGAGCTTTTGTAGACTGAGCAAATCTACCTCGTCAGCCCCAAGCCTCATATTCAAGAAAAATCGCAAATAGTGTGCGTCAAGTCTTGTTTAAGACTGAACTCTGGTCTTGAATCTTCCCTGCCAAGTTTTGAGACTGCTAGATGACACAAACATGCTGGTTGCCTAATATGAGAAGAGACATCTGTGATGACTCATAGACTGACCTATCTTGTTATAGGATTCTTGCAAGGATAACAGTTCATCAGCTCTAATTAGGTACTTGTCAGTCAGCCATGTGCATCCTCAGAGTTTCCAAGCAAAGAGGCCGTCCCTGCTGCTTGCTGTGTGGAATTCTCGCTGATAAGATCCGGGGTGACTCCGCAGAGCATAAAGTGTGCTGTGGTTGGAAACCTAAGTCATGGCCAAGCTAGTGTGTCATACGTAGACACAGGGGTGCTAAGGCATACATTAGCAGCTGCTGCCATACTTGTGGGGAGCGGCTGATCCTGAAAGAAATCCGTCCTGAACATTCAAGGGAAGGACTGAGGCTGAAGCTGAAACTCCGATCCTTTGGCCACCTGATTCGAAGAACTGATCCCTTGGAAAAGACCCTGATGCTGGGAAAGATTGAAGGCGGGAGGAGAAGGTGGGGACAGAGGATGAGATGGTTGGATGGCATCACCGACTCGATGGGCATGAGTTTGGGTAAGCTCCGGGAGTCGGTGATGGACAGGGAGGCCTGGCGTGCTGCAGTCCATGGGGTCACAAAGAGTCAGACACGACTGAGCAACTGAACTGAACTGATACAGTGTTTGGGGCTTCCCAGGTGGCTCAATGGGTAAAGAATCTCCCCGCAATGCTAGAGACACAGGCTGACGTGGGTTCGATCCCTGGGTCAGGAAGATCCCCTGGAGGAGGGCATGGCAACCCACTCCAGTATTCTTGTCTGGAGAATCCCGTGGGCAGAGGAGCCTGGAGGGGCTGTGCACTCCACAGGCTCGCAAAGAGTTGGACATGACCGAAGCCAACTCAGCATGCACGTACTGGTTAAAGATGCTAGGCGCTGTGAATCTCTCATCTGAATAGACTGCGGTGACGATTTGTCACACTCTGCAAAAACGTGTTATCTGGACTTGTTTTTATCTGGACTTTACATACAATTACAAACTGTCCATCTTTCGAAGTTAAAAGGACTTTGGGGTACCGTGTAGTACGTCTGAGATGCATAGGGTGGTTAAAACAGCTGCTTGATGAAACCAAATGAGACCACACTCTTTACACACATTTAGCTTGCGGCAGCAATTCTGAAGCCAGTGGTTTCACTTCTGGTGAAGAAGCGAGGAATTTTCTTTTGCCCGAGGTCACCTGTGAGAACAGACTTTTGGACTCTGTGGGAGAGGGAGAGGGAGAGGGTGGGATGATTTGGGAGAACGGCATTGAAACATGTATACTATCATGTAAGAAACGAATCGCTAGTCTAGGTTCGATACGGGATACGGGATGCTTGGGGCTGGTGCACTGGGATGACCCAGNGGGAGAACGGCATTGAAACATGTATACTATCATGTAAGAAACGAATCGCTAGTCTAGGTTCATTACGGGATACAGGATGCTTGGGGCTGGTGCCCTGGGATGACCCAGAGAGATGATATGGGGAGGGTGGTGGGAGGGGGGTTCAGGGTTGGGAACTCATGTACACCTGTGATGGATTCATGTCAATGTATGGTAAAACCAATACAGTATTGTAAAGTGAAAAAAATAAAATTAAAAAAAGAAAAAGAAAAAAAAATTCAGCTGAGTTTGAATCTGCTGAGTTTGAATTTTTTTTCTTATTTTATTGCTTAATTGAAGGATAGTTGATGTAGCATGTTGTGTTAGCTTCGGGAATACAGCAAAGGGGTTCGGTTATACGTATATATGCATATTCACTCTCATTATTTTCCATCATAGGGGATTCCACGGTATTGATTATCATTCCCTGTGCTATGCCGTAGGTCTGGTTGTTTATTTCACTGATATATATATATACAAGTGTGTATCTGCTAATTCCAGACTCCTAATTTATTCCCCTCCTTTTGTCATTTGGTAGCCATACATTTGTTTTCTGTGTCTGCGCGTCTGCTTCTATTTTCTAAGTTGTTTTGTATTATTTTAATTCCATATATGTGATATCACATGCTGGTTTGTCTTTCTCAGTCTGACTCACTTCACTTACCAACGACCCTCTCGAGGTCCATCCAGGTTGCTGCAAATGACGCTGTTTCATTCTCTTTGACGGCTGAGAAGCAGCCTGAGTGTCCATCGATACATGAATGGATTAAAAGAAAAAGGTGTGGTACATTTATACGGTGGAATATTACTCAGCCGTAACAAAGGGATGAAATAAGCCTCTGCACTCTTTACCTGAACTGGGAATGTTACGGGAAGGGGGACTCCCCTTCCAGGGTCCGAGAGTGGGATCTCGCCTGACGCTCGGAGAATTGTCTGCGGGGACACATGAGCTGCCCAAGCAGGAGAGTTGGTTGGGAAGGGGTGCCCGGATGGAGAGTCTTGGGGTAAGAAACCCGGAAGAAGGGCTGTGCCTCGTGGCTTGCAGTCCCAGGTTTTACGGTGATGGGATTAGTTTCTGGGTTTTCTCTGCCCGTCACTCTGACTCGAGGTCCTTCCAGGTGGTACATGCATCAGTCAGCCAAGAAGGGTGGCAGAGAGAAGGATTCTGGGAAATGCTAAGACACGTGCTGTCTCCTTCTGACCTTTCCCGAACTCTCCAGGTAGGGGGATGGCTTGTCGGTTCCGAGAGCTTCTTCCTAGGAGGACCTCCTGTCGTTAAATTAACTCACACACGTGGTTACTATGGTGCCCGGCCAGGGTGAGCGGTCTCAGCCAATGTACGTTCCTGAAACAGGAACACAGATTTTATGAACCTCACGGCCTGGAGGGCTGCCAGTGACCAGTTCCTCCAAATTCCGTGACTGTAATGGGGAGATGGGAAAAGGCGTTTGCTTCCTCAGCAGTGAAGGCAGAGGAACACAGGGAAACTTCCTGGGGCCCTTTAGGAATTTTGCGGTGGCATCAAGGGTGTCTGCATTCTGCACTGTCTAGCCAACTAGCTGCATTCTTCAGATCCTTCACTTAATCCGTATTTGGACGTTGCCAATGATGTTTCAGGAAGAGTGTAAAATATTATTAGAGCACACATATTTTGCAGCGAAAATTATATCTTTTATTTGGCTCGGTGCTTAACACATTGTTAAGACGCGCGCGCACATACACACACACACACACACACGTTATGAAGGTGAATTTTCTGTGTCTTGATTGGCCCACAAAGCGCCCAGAGATTTGGTAAAATGTGATTCTACATGTGTCTGGTATAGAGTGTTTCTGAATGAGATTCACGTTTGTAAAATTTTTTCACACTGAAGAGCAGTTTGTTTATAATGTTGGCATCCNCGGCCAGGGTGAGCGGTCTCAGCCAATGTACGTTCCTGAAACAGGAACACAGATTTTATGAACCTCACGGCCTGGAGGGCTGCCAGTGACCAGTTCCTCCAAATTCCGTGACTGTAATGGGGAGATGGGAAAAGGCGTTTGCTTCCTCAGCAGTGAAGGCAGAGGAAAACAGGGAAACTTCCTGGGGCCCTTTAGGAATTTTGCGGTGGCATCAAGGGTGTCTGCATTCTGCACTGTCTAGCCAACTAGCTGCATTCTTCAGATCCTTCACTTAATCCGTATTTGGACGTTGCCAATGATGTTTCAGGAAGAGTGTAAAATATTATTAGAGCACACATATTTTGCAGCGAAAATTATATCTTTTATTTGGCTCGGTGCTTAACACATTGTAAGACGCGCGCGCACATACACACACACACACACACACACACACACACACACGTTATGAAGGTGAATTTTCTGTGTCTTGATTGGCCCACAAAGCGCCCAGACATTTGGTAAAATGTGATTCTACATGTGTCTGGTATAGAGTGTTTCTGAATGAGATTCACGTTTGTAAAATTTTTTCACACTGAAGAGCAGTTTGTTTATAATGTTGGCATCCCTGGTGGCTCAGATGGTGTAGAATCTGCCTGCAAAGCTGGAGAGCTGGGTGCTATCCCTGGATCAGGAGGAGGGATCCCATTCCCCCCTCCAGGCATTCTTGCCTGGAGAATTCCACGGACAGAGGAGCCTGGCGGGGCTACAGTCTGTGGGGTCGCAGAGCGTCAGACACGACTGAGCGACTGACGCTTTCCTTTTCACTGCACTTTGACAGCTGGTTTACATTGTTCTCTTAGCTTCTAGTGTACAGCAAAGTGGTTCAGCTACACATATATGCTTTTGCAGACTCTTGTCCACTCTCAGGGTATTACAGGATATTGAATGTCGTTTCCTGTGCTCTACAGTAGGGCCTTGGGGGATGAGACGGCCATGCAAACCAGGACACCGAGCAAAGCAGCCCGCCCTCCCCAGGGCAGGTGGGCCTGGTCCCATCCGTCCACAGCCTGCTCCTACGCTGCAGATGTGGGGCACACTGCTACTGACCTGGGGGCTGGGGCAGAGCAGGATGTGAAACCAGATGCCAGGGACGAACCTCGCGTGCTCCCACCGCAGGGGATACGGGTTTGACCCCTGGTTTGGGGAAATTCCACATGCCGCGCAGCAACCCAGCTTACGCGTCACGGCGACTGAGCCCAGGCACCCAGAGCCGCCGCTCCACACCCAGCGAAGCCACCGCAACGAGGGACCCGCTCGCCGCGACCAAGAGCCGCCCCCGCTCGCCACAACCAGTCCCCCACACAGCAGCGGATCCAGTGCACCCAAAAGCAAATAAAGAAAGTATAAAAGAAAAAGAACATAAAATCCACAAGGCTTCTATCTTGAGCCAACTCGCTTCACTTTTGTACAACATTCCATCGTGCAATCATTTCACACTCTGTGTATCCCACTCTCCTGCCCACGCAGGTTGATGGCAGGTTTCAATGTCAGAGACACGACTCCTGAGAACGGGCTAACACACGGACACACAGACACGGGATTCTCCAGAGTTTCTACCCACGAGCGCAACTTCTGGGTCACCCTCGGCTTTGCAAGATGGTGCCCAGTGGATTTCCAAAGCGACTGTACCAGCGTATAGTCCTAGCGGCGAGGGGAAAAGTGTGATCCCTGTTTGCGCGTACATCAACAGAGGGTTTTTACCCATGGGCAGAGGGCTTCCCTGGTGGCTCAGAGGGTAAAGAATGCGCCTGCCATGCAGACGACCTGGGTTCAAACCCTGGTTTGGGAAGACCCCCTGGAGAAGGGAAGAGCTACAAACTCCTGTATATTCTTGCCTGGAGAATCGCCCTGGACAGAGGAACCTGAAGGGCGACAGTTCATGAGATTGCAGAGTCAGACAGCAATGAGCAACAGACACTTTCATTTTCACAGCAGCTACTGACTGATACCATCCTCAGTGATGCCAGACTTAGGTTACCCTCTCAGCATGAGGACACATCCCAGCTGCTCTTAGTGTTTGAGGTGTCTTGTGTGGTGACGTTCCGGCCAAGGGAAGGATGAACACCATGGAAACCTCCCATGGGTACTGAGCGTGCCTGTGTTTTACCTCTTTCAGCTGGATGGCGTTCAAGCTACAGACACAAAAACAGCAACAGCCAGGAAGCAAGAAATGCAAACAGGAGTACCTTGGGAGGCAGGTGTTGAAGATGGCAGAGGACCAGCTTGGCAAGGATGCTGGACCGGTCACTCACCACCTGGAAGAAATCTACCCAGGCAGGAACACCTGGAACGGATAAGTCATTGCAACAGAAACTTAGCTGAAACTGCGATAAGTTGACAAAATTGTGGGGCATCTCTGTTAAGGCAGTTCACATCACTCTCGCCAAGACAGCCTCTGACTTCTGAAGCCGTTCCATGTCTTGGGCTTCCCTGCTGGCTCAGCTGGTAAAGAATCTGCCCGCAATGCAGGAGACCCAGGTTTGGTCTCTCGGTCGGGAAGATTCCCTGGAGGAGGAAATGACAACCCACTCCAGTATTCTGGCCTGGGAGAATCCCATGGATTGAGGAGCCTGGTGGGCTACAGTCCACGGGGTCGCAGAGAGTCGAACATGACTGAGCGACTCACACTTTCTTTCCCTGCACCTCCAAAGATAGCAAGCTGCATCCCAAAGAAAGTTCCAAAGATAGCAAGCTGCGACCCAAAGTAAGTTTCTCACTTTCAAACACGATTGGTTCACTTTTTAACGAGTTACTCACGTACGGGATTCCTCTTTTGGGAAGCCTGATTCTTCTTGTCTTTTGCTCACCTAGAAAATGTTAAAATAAATGTAAGGAAACATGAGAATATGCACATTCTTGGTGGTGTTTGGTCTCTAAGTCGTGTCCCACTCTCTGCGACCCCACGGGCTGCAGCCCGCCAGGCTCCTCTGTCCGTGGGATTCTCCAGGCAAGAAGACTGGAGTGAGCTGCCATGCCTTCCTCCAGGGGATCTTCCCGGCCCAGAGATTGCACCCGGGTCTCCTGTATTGCAGGCGGATTCTTCACCGTCTGAGCCACCAGGTTACGTGCATATAAATATTTTGTAGAGTTCTACAGCTATCCTATATAGGCTGGTGCAGGAGCAGGCGTACATAAACGTATTTAGTAATCTGGGGCAATTTCACAGGATTTAGCTGTTTCATATCTGGGGCTTTTAGAACTTCTATAGAGTACCATGTCTGGGATAAATGGATTTGTGCTCTGACTATGAAGAACGTTAGACTGGTGTACAGAATTTTCTGTGGGTATCCATGTGCCTTTGTTGTTGATGATGTTGCGGGTCAGCCACTCACTCGTGTCTGACTCTTTGTGACCCCATAGACTGCAGCATGCCAGGCCTCCCTGTGTCCATCACCAACTCTCACAGTTTACTCAAACTCACATCGATTGAGTCACTGGGGCCACCCCACCATCTCATCCTCTGTCGCCCCCTTCTCCTCCTGCCTTCAATCTTTCCCAGCATCAGGGTCTTTTCCGGTGAGTCGGCTCCTCATATCAAGTGTCCCAAGCATTGGAGCCTCAGCATCAGTTCTTCCAGTGAATACTCAGGACTGATCTCCTTTAGGATGGAGTGGTTGGATCTCCCTGCAGTCCAAGGGACTCTCAACATCTTCTCCAATGCCCCTGGGCGCTTCGATTATCCTCGGAGACCCTTGGCTGGTGAGAAGAGGCAGCTTCCTTTCTCCGTCCAATGGGCATCTGTGAAACAGCTTGACTTGTAATGAATGCAAAACCATCTCAGCACGAGGGAAAAAAAATAGAACCTTAAAAAGAAAAAAAAAAGGATTTCAATTCCATGGACGCTCTGATCTCCTGAAAGTCTGAGACCTGATGTCATAGACTGATCATCCCACTCAGCGTCTGAGGTTTCAACGTCTCCTTAAAAAGTCACCGATCTTGAACTCCCAGTTCACAGACCACAGGTATTAAGGATGTTTGCGCAAGTCGGGGCTGCCAGAGAACCGGCGCACGTGTGCAGCGGGCTTGGCTCGGATGCGGGGAAAACAGGCCGTCTAGACACGGCCCCCTCACATTCTGCAGAGGGCCAACTGGTGCTGAAATCATCCGAGTCCTTTCATGGAGGTCACAGGAAGTGTGTCTGCCGCAGAACCACATGGGTTCCGGGTGTTGTGCTGTGCTCGGTTCTGTCCAAGCAGCCTGGGACACGGAGCAGCAACTTTCAGTCCTCTCTTGTCCAGGCAGGCAAGCGGGAAGGGGGCTCCTGCCTGCAGGCGGCACATGGCGGGATGTCTGGGCCTCCATAATCATGGGCGCCAACTGCTCAGAAGAGATTCCGTCTCTCTCTGTAGACAGATGGTTGGATGGACAGATATGACGGATGGATAGATAGATATGATGGATGGATGGATAGTCAGATAGATAAAAAGACAGCTAGATAGATGATAGGGACTGCAGAGTTGCCAAGTTGTGTCCGACTCTTTGCGACCCCACGGACTGCAGCACGCCAGGCCTCCCTCTCTATCACTGACTCCCGGAGTTTACTCAAACTCATGTCCATCAAGTTGGTGATGCCATCCTACCATCTCGTCCTCTGTCATCCCCTTCTTCTCCCGCCTTAAATATTTCCCAGTGAGTCGGCTCTTCGCATCAGGTGGCCAAAGCATTGGAGTTTCAGCTTCCGCATCAGTCCTTCCAATGAATATTCAGGACTGATTTCCTTTAGAATGGACTGGTTGGATCTCCTTGTAGTCCAAGGGACGCTCAAGGGTCTTGTCCAGCACCACAGGTGGCTGATTCATGTCAATGTATGGCAAAACCACTACAATAGTGTAAAGGAAGTAGCCTCCGATTAAAATAAATTAATTTAAAAAAATAAAATTGTTTAAAAATTAGTTTTTTTAAAAAAGCATCTATTCTTCGGTGCTCAGCTTTCTTCATGGTCCAACTCTCACATCTGTACATGACTACTCGAAAAACTATAGCTTGACTATACAGACCTTTGTCAACAAAGTGACGTCCGAGCTTTTTAACACGCTGTCTAGGGTTGTCTTGGTTTTTCTTCCAAGGAATTCAGGCAGAAACCTTCAGAAACAAGTGGCTGCTCCTCGTCCATGGCGCTGGAATGCCACCTTTTTCTGCAGAAGTCTCATATGGAAGACTCCACACACGTCATGCCCTGGTATGTTTCCACCTTTGGACCTCGTCTGCAGCGCTCATGCCACCCCCGACAGACCGCAGCTGTTGCCATCAACAGGCGTGTCCGTAAAGAAATCCCTTTTCCCCGTATTAGCAGCGCCAGTTGCTCAGCTGTGTCCGACTGTTTGCAGCCCCATGGACTGTAGCCCACCTGGGCTCCTCTGTCCATGGGATTCCCCAGGCAAGAACACTGGAGCGGGCTGTCATGCCCTCCTCCGGAGGATCTTCCCGACCCAGGGACTTTTCCTCTTAAGCAGCATCACACAGCCGTGCTCTGCACCGATTTCATGGGTCTGAGTCGTCTCCTTTTGGAAACCTCGGGCCATGCCTCCTCCTCCCGCAAAGTGTCCAGGCCGCCGCGTCCTCTCCCTGCCAAGCTCCCACAAACAGAGATAATCCTAATTGCTAAACGGATTACTGTACATACCCATTTCGCAAGAACTTAAACCCCGACGGCAGCCCTGAAGCCCGAGGCGCCTTCCAGAGGGACGGCGTCGCAGGTGATTTAGGAGGAGCATTAAGGAGGTGATCGATGGGGAAACATCTCCAAGAAGGGACCTGAGAGGATGCGGGAGGGATCGTGGAAGCGCCCGTGGCGTCAGCAAGGAGACAAACATGGAGAGCGAGGGTCGTCTCGAGGGATCGTGGGCGTCTCAGGTCCCAGAGACGAGCTATGTAGATATTAGATGATAGGTAGGTAGGTAGATGGGAGAAGGCAATGGCACCCCACTCCAGTACCCTTGCCCGGAAAGTCCCCTGGTCGGAGGAGCCTGGGAGGCTGCAGTCCATGGGGTCGCTGAGGGTCGGACACGACTGAGCGACTTAGCAGCAGCAGCAGCAGGTAGGCAGAGAGGTGGATGACAGATAGTTACACAGACAGACAGGTGATAAGACAGAGGATAGGTCGATGGCCTTGCCCTGGAAGCTCAGCGGGTAAAGAATCCACCTGTAATGCAGCAGAGCGCGGTTCAATTCCTGGGTTGGGCAGATCCCCTGGAGAAGGGACAGGCTGCCCACTCCAGTATTCTTGGGCCTCCCTGGTGGCTCAGCTGGTAAAGAATCCTCTTGCAATATGGGAGACCTGGGTTCAGTCCCTGGGTCGGGAAGATCCCCTGGAGAAGGGACAGGCTACCCACTCCAGTATTCTTGGGCTTCCCTGGTGACTCAGCTGGTAAACAATCCACCTGCAATGTGGGAGACCTGGGTTTAGTCCCTGGTTTGGGAAGATCCCCTGGAGAAGGGACAGGCTACCCACTCCAGTATTCTTGGGCCTCCCTGGTGGCTTAGCTGGTAAACAATCTGCCTGCCACGTGGGCAACCTGGGTTCCATCCGTGGGCTTGGGAAGATCCCTCTCACTGGAGGAGGGCATGGCAACCCACTCCAGTATTCTGGCCTGGAGAATCCGCGTGGACAGAGGAGCCTGGTGGGCTACAGGGCATGGGGTCGCAGAGAGTCAGACACGACTGAGCGGCTAAGCACACACGTACACAAAGACAGACAGACACAGAGATTAGATAGACAGACAGACAGATAAGACACCTGGTAGGTAAGATGACAGACAGAGATGACAGGCAGCTAGACAGACAAAGAGAACCACAGACAGATAGATTAGAGAAATAACAGTTAACACGATAGACAGGCCCGACACGTGGCTGAAGCGAAGGAAAAGCCGCTCAGCTGTGTCCGATCTTTGTGACCCCACGGGCTATACAGTCCATGGAGTTTTCCAGGCAAGAACACTGGAGTGGGTAGCCTTTCCCTTCTCCAGGGAATCTTCCCAGCCCAGGGAATCAAACCCGGGTCTCCCGCATCGGTAAAGAAATCCAGGCAGATTCTTTACCAGCTGAGCCACACGGGAAGCCCGATACACAGGTAGGTAGGAATTAATACATAGGTATGATGCTAAAGCTGAAACTCCAGTACTTTGGACACCTCATGTGAAGAGTTGACTCATTGGAAAAGACTCTGATGCTGGGAGAGAATGTGGGCAGGAGGAGAAGGGGATGACCCAGGATGAGATGGCTGGATGGCATCATGGACTCGATGGACGTGAGTTTGAGTGAGCTCCGGGAGATGGTGATGGACAGGGAGGCCTGGCGTGCCGCGATTCATGGGGTCGCAAAGAGTCGGACACGACTGAGCGACTGAACTGAACTGAACTGAAGACAGACAAATAAGAGAGAGAGATGGATAGATAGACAGACGCCAGACAAGATGACAGATAGATAGTGGTAGGTGGGTAGTTAGGTAGATAAGATAGATGGTAGGTGAGACAGATGATAGACAGATGAATACAATAGGTAGTTAGGTAGACAGAGAAACAGAGAAGAGAGACAGATAGGCTGAGACAAGGGAGAAGCATCCACACACAGAAAACCACATCCCCTCTTGGTCTAAGCAGGTGTCTTCTCCTGCGAATAAGACACGATGGGCTCTCCTCTCAGCATCCCAACAATGACATCACCTCCTAGTCAAAGGCAGCCATTGGGACTCATTCCAAATACAAGAGGGAGGGGCTGGGGAAAAAGAATCATCATGATGTTTCCTACAATTCCTGTAAGTGAGTGGAGGTCGCTCAGTCACGTCCAACTATCTGTGACCCCAGGGACTGTGTCCCTGCCAGGCTCCTCTGTCCACGGGCTTCTCCAGGCAAGCATACTGGAGTGGGTTGCCATGCCCTCCTCCAGGGGAATCTTCCCGACCCAGGGATTGAACCCATGTCTCCCGCATTAACAGGTGGATTCTTTACCCCTGAGCCACCGGGGACGTCTTGCGTATCAAAACTTAGAGACGTGATGCTTTAGAAATTCTCAGATTGCCGGCACACCCCCTTTGGAAGAAGTGATGACGCCCCCTCCCTCCCCCACCACCACCATAAACAGGAACGATGCCTCTGAAAGCAACCCCTCGTCCCTCTCAGTGAGGGGACTCCACACTACCTCCTATCGCGTCTTCTCATTTGCTCCTAGAAGAAAAGGTCTCCAGGCTGTTAATAATGGAATTCTCGGCTTTCCACACTGAAACGATGATCTGGAGCTCCAACGCGTTTGGAAAATCATTCTCAAGGCTGACCTCACCCGTCATCGACGTCTTTTGGCAGAGGCTGTGTGTGCTTCTGTGCCCAGTCTGCTCGGCAGACACACCAGACGGACGTGGGATGCTGTGCTCTCCACCGACGCGGAGGAGCGCTGACCCCAATCTGAAGGTTGAGTGTTTCCAGTTTCTGCTGGTGACTCGCCTCGATCCCTCAGCATCTTCAGAGCCTCCCGGTTCCCAGGCAACAGCCTGGGCAAGGCGGGGCTTCTGGATGGACAAGAACTTCCTGGAGGGTCAGAATTCAGGAATCAAGGACCAGATGGTTCAGGCGACATCACGGCTCTATTCTCAGAGCACGTTCGGAAAGGCCTCTCCCTCTTTATTCTCACTTTTCAAATCTGGTGTGCATTAAAAGAAAAAGGAGACACTGATTCGAAAAAGATAGCATGCTCCTCAATGCTCATGGCAGCGTGGTGTACAATCGTGAAAACGTGGACGTGAAAACCTAAGTGTCCATCAGCAGGTCAGTGGATAAGGAAGATGCGGTACATATATACGCAGTGGAATATTACGCAGCTGTGAAAAGGACGGACGAACGAATTCCATTTGCAGCAACATGGATCAACCTAGAGATCATACTACGTGAAGTCAGACAGAGAACGACAAAGAGTGTATGTTATCGCTTACATGCAGAATCTAAAAATGAACAGATACATCAACACAGAAAAAAGACCCACAGATATTACCAAAGGGGAGAGGGAAGAAGAGAGGGTCAAGACAGAAGGTGGGGGGAATACAAGGTACAAACCACTGTCTATAAAATAGATAGGCTGGAAGGATACACTGTACTTGGAATATCACAGTGAAGGATACATTGTCCAGCACAGGGAATGGAGCCAATATTTTATGATACCTGAAACGGAGTATGCTGCCGCTAAGTCGCTTCAGCCGTGTCCGACTCTGTGCGACCCCAGAGACGGCAGCCCACCAGACTCCCCCGTCCCTGGGATTCTCCAGGCAAGAACACTGGAGTGGGTTGCCATTTCGTTCTCCAATGCAGGAAAGTGAAAAGTGAAAGTGAAGTCGCTCAGTCGTGTCCAACTCTTAGTGACCCCATGGACTGCAGCCCACCAGGCTCCTCCATCCATGGGATTTTCCAGGCAAGAGTGCTGGAGTGGGGTGCCATCGCCTTCTCCGTAAACGGAGTATAATCTGTAACAATTACGAATCACTACGTCCTGTACCTTAAAGCAATATAAGATGGCAAACCAACTATACCTCAATAAAAAAATTAAATCGTAAATATATAAAAGCTCAAAAAACTACTAAAATTCTAACCTTGGATAGCTGGGATTTTCAGGCAGGGCTGAGCTCTGCAGGGCCTTCTCCAACAAACATCACGTTCCCAGATTCTAGAGATCGGGACCTGACATGTCTTCGGACATGGACTCGGGCCACTAGAGAAACAAGCTGTCCCAATTGTGAAGGGTTACGCTTTTTTAATGATTACCAGTCCCATCACTGTAGTGCAGATGGGCACGTGGCTGGGTCGCGACCGCCTTGTTTCTCTGCTGGAACGGAAACAAAGCCGGGTTAGCATGAAAACGAACCTCGGGAGTCTGCCCTTCAGAGTCTACAGACGTCTCTGAGAGGTCCCAGCGGGGACGGCGGGGGACCAGTTGTTCCCGTCTAGTCACTCGGTCGTGTCCAACTCTTTGCAACCCCGTGGACTGTAGCCCGCCAGGCTCCTCTGTCCAAGGGTATTCTCCGAGCAAGAACACTGGAGTGCGTTGCCATTTCCTCTTCCAGGGGACCTTCCTGACCCAGCGATTGAACCCACCTTTCTTGCGCCTCCTGCTCTGGCAGGCGGGTTCTCTGCCAACGGTAACTAAGCATGCATGCTCCAACGACCGAAGCCCACGCGCCCCAGAGCTCTTGTTCCACAAGAAGAGAAACCCGGTCAATGAGAAACGCGTGCACCCCAACGAGAGAGTCGCCCCCAATCGCCGGAACGAGAGAAAAGCCCCCACACAGCAAATGAACACACAGCCCAGCCAACAATAAAGGAATAAAGGCAAACGACTGTTAAGTCTCCAGGTGAAAAAAGAAAATCTTCAACAGCCATTGAAAGACAGCAACACCTTCAAGATAACCAGCTTCTCTCAAAGCAGCAAATAGACGTTGCTACGAAAGAAGCTGGAGGAGGAAATGGCAACCCACTCCAGTATTCCTGCCTGGAAAATCCCCCCGATGGAAAAGCCTGGCGGGCCACAGTCCATGGGGTCGCAGAGAGCTGGACCCAGCTTAACACACACGGAAGCTAAAGGAAGAAAGATGAACAAATCCTATAAGATTGTGTCAGGATTCCAAGGGAAACACTCTTTTTTTTTTTAAGCTTCTCACATCTGGAGCTTCCAGAATCTGTCCATTGAGCATATTTTAAAAATAACGGACGCATCCGCAGCCCCTCCATATGAATGCAAGATGCCCTGATGAGGCGCTGTAGGCTTCAGTCTCATTACTTGAGAGAAGACAGTTCTACAGAAGAGGATGGAACGTCTGATGGAAAGAGTGTAAGATCTCATCTTAGGAACTTTTCACGTATCTTTTCATAGCTCCAGATGATTCTCCCCAAAGAGACGGGTCAATATTATTATTACTATCATTTTTTAATAACAGTTTCGCATACAGCCTTGGGTCTGTTGTAAAACTCCCTTGGTGCGGGGAAGGAAACTTTCCATCATTAATAAAAAGCACATGGTGAGGCTGAGATGACATCAATCGGATTCCTGCAGGGCGACAGGACTTTGGGAATTCTGTGCAGCTAAAAAAAGAAGGAAAAGAGAAGCCATACAGCTTAGTTAGCAAAGAGGAGGATAAAAGCCCGCAACGCTTGTAATCATCATCAAGGCCGGTGAGAAGGTGGACCCCTCTCAGCGAGGCTGTATTCTTTAAGACCTCAGCATCACTCAACGTGCACCACGCCCGTCTTAGACTGCGAGCTGCAGGCAGGTCTTCCTAAGTCCTACGTTCAGTGTTGGGCGGCCGGTGGTCCCTCCCGGACCCCAGGGTCGTCCTCCTTTCCGGGCCCCCCTCCTTTCTGGGCCCCCCATCCGCCAACTTCATGACTCACGTCTTGACCACAGACGTCTCCTGCCCTGCCCGTCACCACTGCGCCACCCACTCCTCGCCGGGTGGGGCGTCTCCCCGACACCCCGCTCTGCCCTCTTCTTCTCCTGCGCTTCCATCAACAATGTTACAATCAATACCAGATGTCGGATGGGGCTAGACTTAAAAAAAAAGAAAATTTAAAAGAACATTGTCACAAACAGGTTTGCCAGCAAAAGCCACCTCGTGGAGGGCAGTTGGTTCCATTCTTCCCAGACTGACCCTCGGCGAAGATGGTCTCACAGCATTAAGACGCTACGGGGAGAGGTCTCTGCCATCTTTTGCTTATCCTTTTCTTTCTTTTTCTTTTTTAATTGGAAAGTGAGAGTGAAACTCGCTCAGGCGTGTCTGACTCGTTGCAACCCCGTGGACTATACAACCCATGGGATTCTCCAGCCCAGAATACTGCAGTGGGTAGCCTTTCCCTTTTCCAGGGGATCTTCCTGACCCAGGGATTGAACCCAGGTCTCCCACATTGCAGGCAGATTCTTTACCAGCTGAGCCATCAGGGAAGCCCTCAGTTGGAGAAGATCTACCGTATGACCCAGCAATCCCACTCCTGGGCATATAAACCCTGAGAAAACCATAATTCACAAAGACACACCCACCCCAATGTTCAACGCAGCACCATTTATGACACTCAAGACATGGAAACACCCTAAGTGTCCATCAACAGAGGACCAGATGAAAAAGGTGTGGTACGCTTATAATACGGAGTATTACTCAGCCCCGCAGAGGAATGCAACCGAGTAATCTGTAGAGATGTGGATGGACCTAGAGTCTGCCATACAGAGTAAAGTAAGTCAGAAAGGGGAAAGGAAGTCGTGTATTCACGTGCATTTGTGGAATCTAGACAACCAGTACAGATGAACCTTCTTCTCCTTCTTTTTAAAAGCGCTTGGTGGGGGAGTTCCGGGGCGACCCAGTGGTTAGGACTCTGAACTTTCATGCGGTGGCCTGCGTTCAGTCCCTGGTTGGGGGACTAAGATTCTGCAAGCCTTGGGGTAGGCAAAAATATATATATATATTTTAATAAAAGTTGTGATAAATAATTCAACATGTGAGGTAATTATAGAGCGCGCATTCCTTAGAGAACTGGCGAACCAGAAATGCAACTGAGAAAGGTGCCCCTCCGAAGAGGCTTTTGAAAGCTATCCAGATTATGTTATAAAACTGTAGCAGGAATCGAATGACTGCCCCAGAGGGAAGACACAGAATGGACGAGAGGGAGAACAGAGAATATCTGCACTGTTAACAGCTGAAAATTCCCCCCGAATTGAAAGAATTATATTAAAGGTTAAATTAAACCAAGCCGAGCAGGGCTGCTGCTGCTGCTGCTGCTAAGTCGCTTCAGTCGTGTCCGTCTCTTTGTGACCCCATACTGCAGCGCTCCAGGCTTCCTCCCGTGTCCCTCACTATCTCCCAAAGTTTGCTCCAACTCACGTCCCCTAACTCAGTGGTGCAACTAATCAAACCCTAACTGGAGGTTATCGAGCAAATAGAATGCTGCTAGAAAGACAGCTTCGTGAAAGGAAGGCCCCTTTCTCACAGGACGCTCTTGAGACGCTCAGAACCCGGAGGAGCACTGCGTTCCGAGGTATGGACCAGACTTGGATGTTCAGAGCCCAGGGCACCTCATGCCAAGAATGGCCATCACAGTCAAGAATTCCAAGTTGGGTTTGGGAATGCATGTACACTCGTGGTGAATTCATGTCATTGTTTGGCAAAACCAATACAGTAATGTAAAGTAAACTAAAGTTAAAATAAAAATTAAAAAAAAAAAAAAAAAAGAATTCCAAGTCGGGTCCTGAAGAGTGTGTTCATGGGCTGCCCCTGCTGGTGGCCCAGTGGTGAAGAATCCGCCTGCCAGCGCAACGGACGCAGGTTCTATTCCCGGTCCGGGAAAACCCCACATGCTGTGGAGCAACAAAGCAAGTGTGCTCTGTAACAAAAACCACTGCAGTGAGGAGAGCCCCCACGCGCCGCAGCTGGAGGAGAGCCCCCGCGCGCCGCCGCTGGGGAAGAGACCCCGCGCGCCGCGGCCAGAGGAGAGCCCCTGCGCACCGCGGCTGGAGGAAGCCCTTGAGCAGCAGGAAACACCCAGCACAGCCAAAAATAAAATCAAATATAAAATCTTAAGAAAAAAGGAGTGAGTTTTTGACCCCCTCCTCCCCCCCAAAAAAAAGCCCAATGGGTCCAGAAAGACACAGGAAGGACTTTTTAGTGACCAGGACATTGCACCTGGATCTGACCTGATCCTTGGGACACAGATGAATTTACAACAAACTCTACAGAAGGTGACAGAGTTTGCAACAAGCCCAACCATCGCCCAACCCAAGAGCAGAATGTCTGGCCGTCCCAATCATCACAACACCCGAGGGGTTGCCTTGGAGACGCGCAAATCTGGAAATTTTTACACACAGCTGGTCAATCCTTGCTCTGGCCCTTGGAAACGAACCATAGAACGCTTGGACCATGAGCTGGTATCCCTACAGAGGAAAAGTCTCAGCAACCGGGGAAGGGGAGCCAGGCTTGTCTGCTAAGTCATTCAGAACTTTGGGTCAGTCCAAACATGGTCAGATTTGCAACATCTTTTCAAGTATTTCCTTTGAATTAACGATAGACTATGCACTATTTCATCGCTTGAAGAGAATGAGGAAATGCAAACATGTTTCGGTAGGCAATAAAAAAAAAAACCCACATTTTGGAAAGATAAATCCCAAATCCGGCATTATATGAGTAATTCACTTGAAAGAGGGCCAGTCAAATGGGGAAATAGAAATATTCTGAGATCATCTGAGGATAAAGCACGCTTGGCTTTTAAGATGTTTGGTTTGCTTTGAAAGAAGAGGGTTTTGTTAAAAGCATCCAGATATTGGCACTTGATCTGAAATCAGCCTGTGCGATTTTGTTTATAGATGATAAAAGCATCTACTTTCCCCATGTGTGTTATCAGGCAGACTCTAGTTTCTGGAACCTTCAGATCTATAAAGGAAGAGAACCTCATGTCTCTAAAGATCTTTCAAGAGGTGGGCTTTGTCCACCTCTAAAGTAAAAGAAAACATTCTCTTAGCAACTTGAACCAGAAACTCAACTTGGACCAATCACGGCCGATGTGTTCTGCTCCTTAAATGATATTTCATGTGGCTTGATACTGCTGTCAACCAACTTGTTTGGGATCTTCACAGCCAACGCTAAAGGAAATCAACCCTGAATACTCATTGGAAGCGCTGATGCTGAAGCTGAAACTCCAATCCTTTGGCCCCCTGATGCGAAGAGCTGACTCACTGGAAAATACCCTGATGCTGGGAAAGATTGAAGGTGGGAGAAGGGGACGACAGAGGATAAGATGGTTGGATGGCACCACCGACTCAATGGACATGAGTTTGAGCAAGCTCCCGGAGCTGGTGAAGGACAGGGAAGCCTGGTGTGTTGCAGTCCATGGGGTCACAAAGAGTCGGACACAAGTGAGCGATTGAACAACAACAAATCTCAGTTCTACGAGGTTGGAGGCAAACACTGTTCGTGTTCTCGGTGTGTACAACTGGGATGAGTGTATCAACCTCGTAAATACTTTTTTTTTTAATAGCAAACATAAGTTTTATGGTTCATCTACACCGAGATTACATTCACCAAACAGTGAGGATATCCAAGGTTAAAATGCCCCAGGCTTGTTAACTTTGCTCTTCTCTCCCAGCATCAAGAGGGCCACGTCTTTTACCTATGATGCAAGCATCCCGCTCCTAAGCCTATATTCGGAGAAAACCGTGGTTTGAAAAGACACACACACCCCAACCTTCACAGAAGCCCTACTTACAACAGTCAAGACATGGAAACAACCTAGGTGTCCATCGGGAGGTGAACGGATAAAGCTGACTTGGAGATTGCTGTTGTTCAGTTGCTCAGTGGTGTCCGACTCTTTGCAACCCCATGGACTGCAGCGTGCCAGGCTCCTGCGTCCTCCACTATCTCCCGGAGTTTGCTCAGATTCGTGTCGTACACGTGTACAATGTTTGGGGGCTGCCCTGGCGGCTGAGAGGGTAACGCATCCGCCTGCAACGCTGGAGACCTGGGTTCGCTCCCTGGGTGGCGAAGATCCCCTGGAGAAGGGAAATGGCAACCCACTCCAGTACTCTTGCCCGGAAAATCCCTTCGATGGAGAAACAGTCCATGGGGTCACAAAGAGTCGGACACGACTGAGCAAGTTCACTTTCATACAGTGTTTGAAACTACGTTAAGAAAGAGCCTCTGAAATGGACTCCAGGAGAGACCCTGGACCCTTCCCTCCCGTTATCTTTCCTGCTTTCAAGCCGTCTTGTCCTCTCCTGTTTCCCAGCTTTAGGGGGCCCTCATGCATCGCACAGAGTCGGACACAACTGAAGCAACTCAGCAGCAGCAGCAGCAGCATGCATGGATTGTCTCACGGCCCCTTCATCCGCCTTCAAAAGCGGGAGCACAGACTCTTCCCATCTGTGTGTCTCGATGCGTCTCGGCCTCGATCTCTCTCCATCTCTCGCCCTACGACTCCTGTCCTCCGATCTCCTTCTGGGACTTGACGCTCCTGCGACCCTCCTGCAAGAACCCTGGCCATGGCATAGTGCAGCCACCTGAGGAAGCCCACTGGAGGTTCCCCGTCTCATCGCCCTTAAGTCAGTCACACCCACAATGCCCCCTTTGACACGTAGGGTAACGTATTCACGAGTTCCAAGTATTTGCGCGTGAACATTTGGGGATGGGAGTCGGGGGAGGATTTATTCAGTTATTCGGCCAACCACATGCACTTGAGGGTTCTGAACGAAATGACAGAAGCAGAATAGGTTTTCGTCCAATATCCAATAGTTACCGCTCGTTTTGGTGGCTGTTGGGGGTCTCTGCTCGTGGCTCAGACGATAAACAGTGTGCCTGCTAATCCGGCGGACTGTTTGACCCCTGGGTCAGGAAGATCCCCTGGAGAAGGGAATGGCAACCCCCTCCAGTATTCCTGCCTGGAGAGTCCCATGGACAGAGGAACGTGGCGGGCTACAGTCCACGGGGTCGCAAAGAGTCGGACACGACTTGGCGATGGACACTTTCACTTGGTGACTGTTCGTGAGTGTTTTGGGCTTCCCAGCTGGCGCTAGTGGTTAAGAATCCGCCTCCCAATGCAGGAGACGTAAGAGACTTGGGTTTGATCGCTGGGTTGGGAAGATCCCCTGGAGGAGGGCATGGCAACCCACTCCAGTCTTCTTGCCTGGAGAATCCCATGCACGGAGAAGCCTGCTGGGCTACAGTCCACGGGGTCACAAAGAGTCGGACACGACTGAAGGGAATCAGCATGCACGCAGGTACACTGCTTTGCTGATGCCTTGGAAAGCACCGTTACATTTCAGGGTATTGTGTCTGTCCTCTGCTTGACACTGCAAAGTGTGGAAACACACTCACTGGACGATGTTTCAACGTGTCGAGTGTGTAAAGAGCTCTCTGTCACGGGCTGAAGTCGTGATTTAGGATAGCTGGCGAGCACACTTTTCAAAAAGAAAAAGAGAAATCGTCATGTGCCCTCCAGAAGGATATCCGCTGGACAGACGCGTCGCATTTCACTTCCAAGAGCCAAGTCAAAAACGGGGAAGATTTGCTTCTGACGTAAACGGGTGCGGGGTTTAGCAGAAGGAGTTGAGAAAGCTTGGACGTAAGGAACGTGTCAGGCTGACCATCGCTGTGCAATGTCTCAGTCGAGTCTGACTCTTTGCCACGCTGTGGACTGTAGCCCAGCAGGCGCCTCTTGTCCATGGGATTCTCCAGGCCGGAATACTGGAACGGGTTGCCATTTCCTCCTCCAGGGGATCCTCCCGACCCAGGGATCCAACCCGGGTCTCCTGCATTTCAGGCAGGTCCTTTACCCGCTGAAATGTATAACTAAATCACCTGTACACCAGAAATGAACACAACGCTGCGCCTCAACTGTATACTTCAGTAAAGTTTGCAAAAACAGCAAGACTTTTCTCTACTGTGAATTTTGACCAAATCACGCTTTCTTAGGTGAACGAGATGGCAGAATCGAAGATGCTGAGAGAGAGACAGATGAGACAGACAGAGAGATAGCAGCCACTGGCTATATAAAGACGAGTCACTGACCTCTAAGGGACTGGGTATGCCGTGAAGTCACCTACATCCTGGGATGGGCTTGTACCAACATCCTGGGACGGGCTTGTACCATCTCCCGCTGATGCCTAAGGGCACAGAAGCACCGAGATCGGGTAAGAAGGCCAACTTTCCCCAAGCAGTAAGCGTGGACATCCTCACAAGAACAGGTGTGCAACAGGGCAAAGACGGCAGAGCACACCAGTTCCCTACTGACCACCCCAGAGACTTCAGGGGAAAGAGACTTCTCTCTGTGCTTTTCCTACTCTTACAGCTTTCATCCGCCTGCATTTAAATTACCAGTGCAATTTCCATCGGACCATCTGTATGTCCGATTTCAATGAACGTCAGTACAATTTCCATCCGACCGTCTGAATCTCCGGTGGGCGTGGCGTTCAGGTCTGAGTGCCCAATAAAAGTACGGTGCGTTTATTGCAGTCGATGTTCTCGGAAGGAAAATACTGGAAGACAGTTGCCAATGAAACACGAATTGAGCACATGCATGCTGAGTCGAGAGTATCCCGCTTTTGTGTGTTTTTTTTTTTTTTTTNCGACCCAGGGATCCAACCCGGGTCTCCTGCATTTCAGGCAGGTCCTTTACCCGCTGAAATGTATAACTAAATCACCTGTACACCAGAAATGAACACAACGCTGCGCCTCAACTGTATACTTCAGTAAAGTTTGCAAAAACAGCAAGACTTTTCTCTACTGTGAATTTTGACCAAATCACGCTTTCTTAGGTGAACGAGATGGCAGAATCGAAGATGCTGAGAGAGAGACAGATGAGACAGACAGAGAGATAGCAGCCACTGGCTATATAAAGACGAGTCACTGACCTCTAAGGGACTGGGTATGCCGTGAAGTCACCTACATCCTGGGATGGGCTTGTACCAACATCCTGGGACGGGCTTGTACCATCTCCCGCTGATGCCTAAGGGCACAGAAGCACCGAGATCAGGTAAGAAGGCCAACTTTCCCCAAGCAGTAAGCGTGGACATCCTCACAAGAACAGGTGTGCAACAGGGCAAAGACGGCAGAGCACACCAGTTCCCTACTGACCACCCCAGAGACTTCAGGGGAAAGAGACTTCTCTCTGTGCTTTTCCTACTCTTACAGCTTTCATCCGCCTGCGTTTAAATTACCAGTGCAATTTCCATCGGACCATCTGTATGTCCGATTTCAATGAACGTCACTACAATTTCCATCCGACCGTCTGAATCTCCGGTGGGCGTGGCGTTCAGGTCTGAGTGCCCAATAAAAGTACGATGCGTTTATTGCAGTCGATGTTCTCGGAAGGAAAATACTGGAAGACAGTCGCCAATGAAACACAAATTGAGCACATGCATGCTGAGTCGAGAGTATCCCGCTTTTGTGTGTTTTTTTTTTTTTTTTTGCAGTAATGTAGCAATGTTCCCACACGCTCCGGATGGCTCTGCACATCTGTCTCGTACTTGATGAGCTCGGCGGGCAAGGCGTCTTAAGCCACCCACCTTCAATCCTAGGCAGTGGGAACTGGAAAGACACGGGCGTTTATTTTACTGGCAAAACGCTGCTTTCCTGTCCTGCTGAGGTCCGTGAGTCCCGGGCAATACAAGCACATCCCGGGTGGGAGAGGAACCAGGTGCCGCCAAATGCCTAGAACCTCCCCGGGGGGGGGGGCACATGTGCAAACGCGGACACGCCGATTCCAAGGAGGGCTGTTTCAAAATGTCACTTCCCCTAAAAACCCTAAGAACATGCTTTGAAGGTAGCAAAACGCAGCAGGCATGCAAAGAAAAGTGCAGCCCCATCCGTGACCCGGAGAATGTGATGAAAAGGGAAAGCCAGTCTCGAACAATCACAGAAAAAAAAAAAAATATAGGGAACTGACACTGTTTTTATTCAAAAGCAAGAGTTTGGAAATGGTCTGAGACGCTGGGACCACCGCCTAAAATTTTCCACTTTCCTCAGCCAGACTAGAAACTGCATTGAATATTTAAAGAAAGAAAAAAATATATATATTTTTTTGCACCAAAAAAAATACTTCCATCAGTTTATCGTAGCATCTCATGAAGTACAGGCAGAATGGAAAAATCAGAAGGCTTCTCAGTTGCTGCCCAAATGCAAAGAAAATGAGCCGGGGTTGCAGGTGAGACAGTAATATTTGCAGGCAGTGTCAAAACTTTTGGTCCTCATTTCAGCTGGAAGGAAGGGACTTGAATGTCTTCAAGGTCGAGTATTTCCTCCGCAACAGCACCGAGTCTCTGAAAAAACATTATTTCGAGCATCGCTTTACTGCCAAATAAACTACAAAGCGGTCGAATTCCTGGGGACACGGAGACCACGCCTGGAGATGTTGCCAGGGTTGTCATAATAAAGTACTCCAGATGAGGGGGGCTGAAGCAACAACTACTTCTGTCTCCCAAACCAGTTGACCCTAAAGGAAATCAGTCCTGAATATTCACTGGGAGGACTGATGCTGAAGCTGAAACTCCAGTCCTTTGGCCACCTGATGCAAAGAGCTGACTCACTGGAAAAGACCCTGATGCTGGGAAAGATTGAGGGCAGGAGGAGAAGGGGACAATGGAGGATGAGATGGTTGGATGGCATCACCGACTCGATGGACATGAGTTTGAGCAAGCTCCAGGAGCTGGCGATGGACAGGGAGGCCGGGCATGCTGCAGTCCAAGGGGTCGCAAAGAGTTGGACACGACTGATCGACTCAACAGCAACAACAAATTTATTTCTTCGGTTGTGCTTGGACTCAGCTGAGGTATTCAGGATTTTCCATCTTAGCTGTGGCATGTGGAATCTAGTTCGCTGAACCAGGGATTAAACCCAGGCCCCCTGCATTGGGAACAGGGTCTTAGCTGCTGGACCACCAGTGAAGGCCTGATGAGGAAGTGACTCTTAAAGACAACTGGCTGACATCTGCGGAACATAAAAACACCTCTTGAATCCCCACCCCCACCCGCACCCCCATCCAGGCAAAGACTCTCATCTGCCCTCTCGTGGACATGATTTGAGGAAAAAAAAACAAAACCCTTCAGGCCTGGGACACCAAATAGTTTTCAATTGTGAATGGGTTGTTTCCTGCATAAATAGAGAAGAAAAGTCTGCTTGTGTTTATTGTTAATTTATATAGTTGTTTTAATCAGGCACAAAACCACAACGGGCTATGTCAGCAGATTCTTTGTATACAAACGAATACCCTGGAAGTTCAAATGACTCTCGAGTAAACTATTTCTTCCTTTCTGCGGGCAGATTAGGCAATGATGAAGTTTTTTCTTTCTTTCAGTGTGCCACTTGGCCATGTTTAAATCTGCGGGGTGTACTTATCTCTGCAGAGTTTTGTAAGACCGGACAGCAGCTACACAATCCATCAAAAACCACAGAATCAGGCCTGGAGTTTGTGCGGAAGTTTTTAACAATGACTAGGAGAAGGCAGTGGCACCCCGCTCAGTCCAGTCGCTCAGTCGTGTCCGACTCTTTGCAGCCCCATGGGCTGCAGCCCGCCAGGCCTCCCTGTCCATCACCAACTCCCAGAGCTTACTCAATCTCATGTCCATCGAGTCACTGACGCCATCCAACCATCTCATCCTCTGTCGGGCCCCCTTCTCCTCCTGCCCTCAATCTTGCCCAGCATCAGGGTCTCGTCCAGTGAGTCGGCTCTTCGAATCAGGTGGCCAAAGCATTGGCGCTTCAGCATCAGTCCTCCCAGTGAATATTCAGGGTTGACTTTTTATGATTATCATCATTCCTGGTTGCACAAGCATTTCTCGGAACTGAAAAGGTATTTCGTAAGACTTCGTCGCTGGATGTGAGCCCACGTGGAGAGCCAGGGACTTTCCGAAGTGTTGGAAAGGGACATCTCGGATGCGAGAAGTAGGAGAAAGAAAGTCCTGCTCTGTCTTGTCCCTTTTGGTTGCAGTGCACGACAGGGAAGAGACAAAATGCCTCATGTTCTAAAGGGACCTCACTGTGCTCGCCTGGACCCGGTGGTCCTTGAAGGAGATGAAGGAACCTCCAGGGGACACTGGGCAATGGCTGCAGTTTCCCGGGTGGCTCGATGGTAAAGAACCCGCCTGCCAACTCAGATCTTGTAAGAGACTCAGGTTC
>SJYQ01005701.1:30017-65133 GCA_006410935.1 Redunca redunca | reverse complement strand
GGAGTGCCCCCACCCTCTGGCCAGCCTGGTTTTGCAGAACCGGCCACCTTCCCTGGCCCCTCAACACACGTGGCTCCACGGCTCATCATCACGTCTTCTCTGTTTGCTGGTTAAATGTCCATCCTTCCTGGACCACGGCTTCCCAACCCTCAGAGAGCTCCCAGATGCTCACGGGTCTTCCTCCGTTGGCGGTTCCCACACCTGGGACCAAGGCCGGCAGCAACGACCGCCCGGCGAACGTCCGGGCAAATACCGCCACTCCTTAGTTCTCCTCACAGCTGCTACTGAAGGAGTCTTAGATGAGGGTGCTGGCTCTCCACCCCTGAGAACCATTCCCCAACACACAGGGAGTGTGTCTCTAGGTCCAGAGAACAGCTGAGAAGGATGCTGAAGGCAGCCTAGTCCTCAAAGTCCCTTGAGCATAAAGAAAGTGAAAGTGAAGTCGCTCGGTTGTGTCCAACTCTTTGCGACTCCATGGACTGTAGCCCACCAGGTTCCTCTGTCCCTGGAATTCTCCAGGCAAGAATCCTAGAGAGGGTTGCCATTCCCTTCTCCAGGGGATTTTCTCAATTGAGGGATCAAACCCGGGTCTCCCACATTGCAGGCAGATGCTTTACCATCTGAGCCACCAGGGAAGCCCACTCGAGCATGAAATTCAATAAAAGAGAAGTCCTGCAATGTTTTCTCAACCAGACCTTCCGCCACAGCGAATCCAGGGCATCTGATTCTATTTCAGGGCAAAGGAAGTGAACAAGCTTTGGTGCAATGCTTCATGGCGTACGTGTGCACGTAATGGGCTGCTCTGGGGGAATTTTCTGATATCTTTTTCCAGTAGTTACATACGGATGTGAGAGATGGACCATAAAGAAGGCTGAGCGCTGAAGAATTGATGCTTTTAGACTGTGCGGCTGGAGAAGACTCTTGAGAGTCCCTTGGACAGCAAGAGATCAAACCAGCCCATCCTAAAGGAAATCAACATTGAATATTCATTGGAAGGACGGATGCTGATGCTGAAGCTCCAATCCTCTGGTCATCTGATGCAAAGAACTGACTCACTGGAAAAGACCCTGATGCTGGGAAAGATTGAGGGCAGGAGGAGAAGGGGACGACAGAGGAAGAGACGGTTGGATGGCATCACCGACTCAGCGGACGTGAGTTTGAGCAAACCCCGGGACACAGTGAAGGATAAGGAAGGCTGCTATGCTACCTTCAATGGGATTGCAAAGACTTGGACGGGACTGTGCGACTGAAGAAAAAACTCGGAAGGGGGGGAAATTGTGTGCCCCTGATTCCGCAGGCCTCTCCCACGGGCATATGGACAAAGAACTGGATGTGAACTTCCTCTGCCTATCTCTGCGTTTCCTCACTTTGTTCAATTTCTACTTTCTCACTGGAAGAAACGTGATTCAATTTTCCTGAAACATCACCACCAGGGTGAGATCCTATAGCTCTTTTTAAGTATCTCCTCAAGCCAGGAGAAAAAAATGTTTAAAATCATCGAGGTTATTTACATACTTTTGAAATGTTTTCACGAGGTTACATAGGATTTCATAGGGGAAAAAAAATCGATGCTTCATGTAACAGAATCATATGTAGATTGGAAAAGAAGAACACAAAAGTGTGTACATTTCGTGCAATGCCAGGGAACCCAAATCTGACATTCTCCTGAAATAAAAGAGACTCGAGAAATTCCTTTCTCCAAGTTTAGAAACCATTCAAACTTGATGAGTTTGCTGTTTTGATCATAATTTAAATTTCTTCCAGATTTATATCCTTAAGGGGAAAAAAAAATATGGCTTCATGCTTTTAGCTAAGAAAGATGAAAATAGTATATTAAATGCTCTCAGAAGACTTTTTTGCACATAGAAAAAATATTCAATGAGTTAATACAAATCAGAAACAGACTGATTCTCCCTGAGATTACACAAGCATTTCAGCGTTAAGAAAAGGAAGAGTAAAAAAAAAAAAAAGATCAATGGAAAAATATCAGCTACCCAAAAAGCAACACCTTCTCATCTTTCACGGAGAAGATCAATGAAAACATATCAACTACGCAAAGAGAAAGACCTCAAAAGCTTTAATTACGGTTCCGACGCCCAACTTCCAAACGAAAACCAAGGCGGCCATGTCTCTGCTCCCTACAAAAGGTGGAATCATAACCATCGTACATGGAGGGGGAAACTGGCTGGGTAAGCACATTGGATTAAGCCACAAAGTCATCTGATGACTTTATCCAAGTCGAGTGATAAACAAAATCTCATCTGAAACGCATACATTCCTTCCCCACGGTCCAGCATCCCCTAGTCTAAAGGAAATCCCTTCAGAAATCCAAGCGGACCTTGGTTCGACTGTTCAACGCAGCCACTTTGGAGAGACACGACCTCCCATGAATGTCCCAGCTTCCACCTGCCAACAGGCTTCCCAGGGCTATCACAACGTCCATTCAATACCAATCGCAACTGCGCGTTCATGCTCTAATTAATTATAAACAGAATGCTAGTTGCTCGGTCGTATCTGCCTCTTTGCGAGCCCGTGGACTGCACCCCCCAGGCTCCTCTGTCCATGGGATTCCCTGGGAAAGGATGCTGGGGGGGTGGTCATGCCCTCCTCCAGGGGAGCTTCCCCACCCAGGGATCGAACCCACATCTCTTTATGTCTCCTGCATCGGCAGGCGGGTTCTTAATCACTGCAGCACCTGGGAAGTCCCAACTTTACTCCGATACAAATTAATTTTAAAAATTCTTTGAAGCTCCATTCTAGATCAAACATCCTCCAAAAAAGGAGGCATGGAAAACCAAAGGCAGCTGATTCTCACGGTCTTTTCCATTAAAACGCAGACGGCGCGCGCTTATCACACTAACTGTATTGAGCTCACGATGCTCGTCAGCACGAAGGCAACGTGGCTCCCCGTGGGGGATTCGATTTTGCTCAAGGTACAGACGACGCACGCAGAGTCAAGTCTAGACGTCAGCCTGCCTTACGCAGAGTCAAGTCTAGACGTCAGCCCGCCTTTTCTTGACCCTGAGATTCATGACGCTACCAGTAAGGGAGGAAACTCTCACAATTAAATCTAACAAATTTAATTTAAAAACCAGAGGGCTCTTGAAAAAGAAAAGGAAAACCGCGTGCTTTGTGAATTATACGCACGCTCAGTTGTGTCTGATTCTTTGCGACCGCACGGACTGTAGCCCCGCCTGGCTCCTCTGTCCATGGGACACTCCAGGCAAGAATAGTGGAGTGGGTTGCCATGCCCTCCTCCAGGGGATCTTCCAAACCGCAGATCGAACATGTGTCTCTTGCATTGGCAGGGGGATTCTTCACCATGGAGCCACTGGGAAGCCCTTGGTCTGATACAGACAGGGGATCTCTTTACAGAAGGTTAGACAAGAGCTGTCGTGAAAGAGCCTCCACGTGGCAGAGGGGAGTTCAACAGGCAGGCCCGCAGCGGCCGCCGAGCCGCGCTCATGGCTTGTGCCAATGTGTGTTATGTTCAATGGATTTAAGCCATCTCTCTACGTGGCTGAACCCACGTTGTTGGCGACAGACAGGCTCCCCCTGCGTGGCAGCCATCTGAGTGTTCATTTGTGCCGTGGAAGCGAGATGTAAAATCTCACGCTGCTGCAACTGGGTACCATGTGTCCGGAAGAACGTAGAGACGGGCTCCGTCCTTCATGGTGTCAACTGGTGGGACTCTAGGGCCGTCTGGTTACCGGTGTACATAAGCAGGGTTCACAGTCCCCTGGGCAAACAAATTACTACAAGCTGGCACGTAATAGCCGGGTATGAGGTATATATAAAACCCACAGACGGTGGGCAATGGAATCCAAGATGGGTCCGTGGAGGAACGGCTGTTCACACTCAAGTGTTGAAAGATGCGTTTCATTGGTAGACAAGACCCAGAGAATCAGCAGTATGAGAAAAACTCATGCTGTGAATGAAGAGAGGCTTGAAATAACGTTCTAATTCAGGTGTCCCAGAGTACTCGCAATGCAGGGTAGTGCAATCATACGCTGCTCATATGACGATTACCATATGTCATATCACCATCAAGTATAATGACGAATAAATCAAGAAGATAGAATACGTACCCGTGGCGGACTATTACTCAGCTGTGAAAAAGAACAAGGTGATGTCATACGCAGTGAAACGGACAGACCTACGGATTTTCACACTGAGTGAACTCAGACAGAGAAGGAGAAATACCGGATGACATCGCTTATACGCAGAATCTAATAAACCAATGAGACAGAGGAAGGTGTTCGTGAGATAAACAGAATTACATTTTTGGCTGACCCAAATAAAAATCACCAGCCACGGATGTTAGTTTCTGCAAAAATCCACCAGCCAGTGATGAGTTCACATGCCAACGTCCTTCCCAGACGTTCCCTTCTTGAAAGGCGTGAGAAATACACTGTGGTTGTAAACTCATCCGCATGGTCTATGCATTTGTTGCTGCTGTTTGGACGTTAAGTCGTGTCCGACTCTGTGGCAACCCCATGGACTGCAGTCCGCCAGGCTCCTGCGTTCTCCACTGTCTCCAGCGTTTGCTCAAATTCATGTCCACTGAGTCGGTGATGCCATCCCACCACCTCCTCCTCATTCTCCTCCTGCCTTCAATCTTTTCCAGCAGCAGGATCTTTTCCAATGAGTCAGATCTTCGCATCAGGTGGCCAAAGGACTGGAGTTTCAGCTTCAACATCCGCCCTTCCGATGCATATCCAGGGCTGATTTCCTTGAGGACGGACGGGTTGGATCTCCTTACAGCCCAAGGGACTCGCAAGAGTCTTCTCCAGCACCACGGTTGGAAAGCGTCAGTTCTTCAGCGCTCAGCCCTCTTTGAGTTCCAGCTCTCACATCTGTACCTTGTGACGGTCTCAACCGTGATTGAGACGGGGTTGATCAAATCCGAGTGCAATCGGCCTCCTGAAATATTTCAGGGGAAGCTATCTGGCCAAGGCAGCTCTCTCTCTCTCCCTCTCTCTGCAGACAGGGATCCACATTCTTCCAGAGGGGAGGATCAGTTGTAGTTTCCTGGGCAATCTGGAGCCTCACAGGATGTCAGATGAAGACGGCTGTGGGTTTCACGCCCGGATGTTACAGCTGACGGGAAACCACAGATGGCGGGACTCAGACCGTTGTTAGGAAGATAAAGTCACGGCAAACAGCACAAAAGGAAACCAGAGTGCTGCTTGCAATCAGGGTGAGATGCTGGGTCCTTCCCCTTGCATATGGCCACTGACCTTTCCCAAGACTGGTTTCTAACAAAGTCAGCACGACGCCTTTTTCGGGACCGACCACACCTAACGTTTGCAAACTGGTGACTGTGGCTCGGCGGTCTGCAGAGGAGACAGCTGTTTGCCGTTAAAGGCATCGCCCGCGTTTGCAGGGTGTCATCGTGCTCCCTAAGCCTCCATTCCTGCAGCTCGTTTCCTCAAGTTGAGGGGCCAGCCTGCAGCTTTCATGTCCCAGCACGCAAAGTTCATCCCACTGGACTCACAGAAAAAAATTACATTTATACTGGATCAATTTGGAGAAACGGATACTCTTTCCAAAAAAAAAAAAAGCCTTCTTTTTAGTTTTCCTCTTTTTAGCAAACTGTTGAAGTAAGCTCCTTCATTAGAGAAAGTAATAAAAGCAACGCTTTTTTATTAGCATCAGAAACTTTCCACACAGAAGGGTTTCATCAAAAACATGCTGCATTTTGTCAAGTACAAGGGTGAGGTGGATATCTTCCTGTTTCTTTGGTCCGCTGCTTACAAGGAAGTCTGCCTTTTAGAAGCTGAATTAAGAGACATGTAATAATGTTTTTATCTATTTTAAAAAAGCTTTATTATACATTTTTATTTAGTATATATATTGAAATACATATATTATAAAATGAAAGTTTTATTTAAAAAAGTATAGTTGATTTACAATACTGAGTTAGTTTCAGGTATACAGCAAAGTGAGTTAGTAATGTATAGATGCATAGATATGTATATCACTAATTCACTAAAGTGCATATATATATACACATACACGCACATAATTACAGAGTACTGACTAGAGTTCTCTCTGCTATTCAGTACTACTACTACTAAGTCGCTTCAGTTGTGTCTGACTCTGTGCGACCCCACAGACAGCAGCCCACCAGGCTCCCCCCGTCCCTGGGATTCTCCAGGCAAGAACACTGGAGCGGGTTGCCATTTCCTTCTCCAATGCATGAAAGTGAAAAGTGAGAGGGAAGTCGCTCAGTCGTGTCCGACTCTTAGCGACCCCATGGACTGCAGCCCACCAGGCTCCTCCGTCCACGGGATTTCCCAGGCAAGAGTCCTGGAGTGGGGGGCCATGGCCTTCTCCGTGCTATACAGTAGCAGGTCCTTGTTAGTTATCTGCTTTATATACTGTAGTCTGTATGGGCGTGCCTAGTTACTCAGTTGCGTCCAGCTCTTTGCAACCCCACGGACTGTAGCCTGCCAGGCTCCTCTGCCCATGGGATGCTCCAGGCAAGAGCACTGGAGTGGGCTGTCATGCCCTCCTCCAGGGCATCTTCCTGACCCAGGAATTGAACCCAGGTCTCCTGCATTGCAGGCAGATTCTTTGCTGACTGAGTTACGAGGCAATCCCCATGCTATACAGTAAGTCTTTACAACCTATTTTATCAATATATTGATCTATGAATTACGAATGAATTAATTAAGATATAGTGTGTATGTCCATGCCAATCTCCCAATTTATCCGTCCCTGTGCCCCCTCCTTGGCAATCTTAAGTTTGATTTCTACACCTGTGACTCTATTTCTGTTTTGTAGATAACCTGAAAGGAGAAATAATTATTAAGCCTTGCCTCATCTTGGGCACAGTGTGGAATAAACGAAAGAATGGAAACTGACATAATTTACAATGTGTGTGTGTGTGTGTGTGTGTGTGTGTGAGTGTGTGTGTGCATGCGTGTATGTGCGTTCTCAGTCACTCAGTGGTGTCTGACTCTTTGCAGACCCATGGACTGTAGCTCTCCAGGCTCGGCTGTCCATGGGCTTCTCCAGGCAAGGATACTGGACTGGGTTGCCATTTCCTCCTCCAGGGGATCTTCCCGATCCAGGGATCAAACCCTCATCTCTTTCGGCTTCTGCACTGGTGGGGGCATTCTTTACCAACAGAGCTGCCTGGGAAGCCCAATTCGTAATATATATAGGGAGACAAACAAGGGCTTCCCTGGTGGCCCAGCTGGCGAAGAACCCGCCTGCAATGCAGGAGACCTGGGTTCCATCCCTGGGTTGGGAAGATCCCCTGGAGAAGGGAAAGGCTCCCCACTCCAGGATTCTGGCCTGAAGAATTCACTCTATGGATCTGCAAAGAGTCAGATACCACTGAGCGTCTGAGCGCGCGCGCACACACACACACATATTACAAATTATGTCAACTTCTGTTGTTATGTTTATTCCACACCGTGCCCAAGATGAGGCAAGGGGGGAGTCGCAAAGAGTCAGACACGCCTGGGCGACTTTCACTTTCATAGGGAGACATTCCTAGGAAAATATCAACCACCTTCTAGGTAAAATTTTAAGACGCACGAGTTTGGGTATACAAGCCTAAAGACCCTCAAAGGATCGAAGTGGGCAGAATTGCAGCAGCTTTATTTCCAAAATGCCAAAGAATTTACAGGGTGCAGAACTTGGCAGATAAAACTGTACAGAAGGTGGTTTGGAGAGGCTGCAAGAAAGGACCAAGCAAGGGGTGAACACGCAGACACCCGAAGACTATAACAGTGGCATTTTCTGCTGTCGGTACAACGGGTCTTTGTTGCTTTGAGCAGGCTTTCCCTAGGTGTGGCAAGCGGGGGCTACCCTCTAGTTGTGATGCTCAGCTTTCTCTTTGCAGTGGCTGCTCTGGTTGGGGAGCATTGGGTCCAGGCACACAGGCTTCGGGAGTTTTTGGATACGGGCTCAGGAGTTGCAGTGTGTGTGCGCTAGAGGTCAGCAGTTGTGATGCACAGGCTTAACTATTCTGCAGCATGCGGAATCTTCCTCGACCAGGGACCGAATTCATGTCCCCTGCACTGGCAGATGGATTCTTATCTGCTGGACCACCAGGGAAGTCCCTAGAACAGTGGTATGTATTTTCTGGGTGAAGAAAGCACTAAGATAGCTCCCTTTGCAACCAATTCTGTAAACAAAGGAAAAACAAACAAACAAACAAAAAAAAAACTCCCCATCCAAAGGAGAAGGGGGTGCTGAAGGACTTCAGAAGGCGAGAAGAACTGGTTATTTCTGGAACACGTCTACTAGAAAAGCAGAAATGTTCTGAGAACGGGAGGGAGCGCATGCATGCTTGCTAAGTCGCTGTCCGACTCTGTGCGACCCCACAGACGGCAGCCCACCAGGCTCCCCTGTCCACGGGATTCTCTAGGCAAGAGCACTGCCGTGGGCTGCCACATGAAAACCCAGGTGAATGAAAATGGATGACCGCGGACTGGCACACATCTCGGATCACATCCTACAGAAAATCACCTCCGAGAGGCAGCAGACAAACGCAAATGAAAACGTACAACCCAGAAGAAATGTTTAATGCAGTGAAAACGGGAAGAGATCTGCTGTTGTTCTGTTTGAATATAGAGGAGAGATTGAGCTCCTCCATGTAGGAGGAATCACTCAAGAAGAGAAATACTATTCAACCAAAAGACGGTCCAGGAAGCGTAATCCAAGAGAACCTTCGTGAGCCGGCAGACACAAACCCAGAGATGAAACAGGTTCCTGACGCGGCAGACACGGCAGACACGGACCCACGGGGGAAGACGTTCCAAGACGTCCCCTGAATTTAAAGAAGTGAGAAGTCAGTAACCCGTTAATTCTGCCCCACATCGGAGAGCTGTCCAGCCCCAAGTGTCAGTAGGGCTGAGGCTGAGAAACCTTGCCTGAGCATGAAGTCAAGATTTTATCTAGCTACCCTATCCATCCATCCGTCTCTCGTGTGTCCATTCATTCATCATCCATCTATCCATCCATCCATGTAGATTCATCCATCTATCCATCATCTATCTCTACGATTGATCTATGTAGCTTTCTGTACTATCAATCAATTTATCCATCATCTGTCTGTCCTATCAATCAATGTATCCATCCATCATCTGTCTGTCCTATCCATTAATCTATCATCTATCCATATTACTATCAGGTATCGAGCTACCATTTCTATCAAGCCACCCACCCATTCATGTATCCATCCATCCATCCACCATGCCTACTATCCATGCATCATCTATCTCCAGTATCTGTCTTTCTATATCAGGTAGCAGTCTCTACCATCTTTCCATCATCTGTACCATCAATCAATCTACCATCTATCAAGCCATTTAGCTGTACTACCTATCACCAAGCTATCACTTTCATCAATCCATCCACCCACCATCTATCTGTTTATCCGTCCACCCATGTCTACTGTGTATCCAGTGTCGGCCTCCACTATCATCTATGACTCAATCTCCATCTACCATCTATCAACCTAGCATTTCTATCAATCCATCCACCCATAATCTATCCATCCATTCATTTATCTCTGCAATCGACCTAACCGTTCACAGGCCATCTACGTATCATCTCGCTCCAACTGATCTATACATCCACAATCAACCCATCCGTCTCTCTGTGTGTGCTCCCTGTCAATCCATCATCTCACTCAACTATTTATCCGTCGTCTGTCTCTACTAGCAACATACCGTCTATCGATCGGTCTGCCCCATTCAACCAGCATCTGTCTATGTCTCTCTATCCACCCATCAACCACCATCTATCATGTCTGTCCATCCACCCATTCAACCACCGTCTATCGTGTCTCTCTACCCACCCATTCAACCACCGTCTATCGTGTCTCTCTACCCACCCATTCAACCACCGTCTATCATGTCTCTCTACCCACCCATTCAACCACCGTCTATCGTGGCTCTCTACCCACCCATTCAACCAGCATCTATCATGTCTCTCTACCCACCCATTCAACCACCGTCTATCGTGTCTCTCTACCCACCCATTCAACCACTGTCTATCATGTTTCTCTACCCACCCATTCAACCATTGTCTGTCTATCATATCTATCTATCCACCCATTCAACCACCGTCTATCATGTCTATCTAACCACACATTCAACCAGCATCTATCATGCTCTCTATCCACCCATTCAACCACCATCTGTCTATCATGTCTCTCTACCCACCCATTCAACCACCGTCTATCATGTCTATCTACCCACCCATTCAACCACCGTCTATCATGTCTCTCTACCCACCCATTCAACCAGCATCTATCATGCTCTCTATCCAACCATTCAACCACCGTCTATTGTGTCTCTCTACCCACCCATTCAACCAGCATCTATCATGTCTCTCTACCCACCCATTCAACCACCGTCTATTGTGTCTCTCTATCCACCCATTCAACCAGCATCTATCATGCTCTCTACCCACCCATTCAACCATTGTCTGTCTATCACATCTATCTATCCACCCATTCAACCATCGTCTATCATGTCTATCTATCCACCCATTCAACAACCATCTGTCATGCCCTCTATCCATCCATCAACCACTGTCTATTGTGTCTCTCTATCCACCCATTCAACAACCATCTATCTTGTCTCTCTATCCATCCATCAACCACCGTCTAGCGTGTCTCTCTATCCACCCATCAACCACCATCTATCGTGTCTCTCTACCCACCCATTCAACCACCGTCTATCACGTCTCTCTATCCACCCATTCAACAACCATCTGTCACGCTCTCTATCCACCTATTCAACCACCATCTGTCTATCGTGTCTCTCTATCCACCCATTCAACCACCGTCTATCATGTCTCTCTATCCACCCATCAACCACCGTCTATCATGTCTCTCTACCCACCCATTCAACCATTGTCTGTCTATCACATCTATCTATCCACCCATTCAACCATCATCTATCATGTCTCTCTATCCACCCATTCAACCAGCATCTGTCTATCATGTCTCTCTACCCACCCATTCAACCACCATCTGTCCTGCTCTCTACCCACCCATTCAACCATTGTCTGTCTATCACATCTATCTATCCACCCATTCAACTACGGTCTATCATGTCTATCTATCCACCCATTCAACCACCATCTGTCTATCATGTCTCTCTACCCACCCATTCAACCACCATCTATCATGTCTATCTATCTACCCATTCAACCACCATCTATCATATCTATCTACCCATTCAACCAGCATCTATTACATCTACCCACCCATTCAACCAGCATCTATCATGCTCTCTATCCACCCATTCAACCATTGTCTATCACATCTATCTATCCACCCATTCAACCACCATCTGCCGGGAGCCAGCGTGAGGAACTCCGCCCATGGCAAAGGTCATGAGGAAGGAGGCTTGGCATATGCAAAGGCATGATTGAGCCTCAGGAAACCCCCTGTTCCCGAGCGTCTACCCCAAAACCAGAGTCTGTTTTATGCTCTCACCTACATCTCTGACTTTACGGGGGGCTCTCCCCCATAACCATTTCTCTCAGAGAAGGAGTTAACGTGCAGCTTCAAGGCAATAAAAATTCCTGGGCGTGACCGGAGTGTTTCAGCTTACGGACTCCTCTGAAGGTTATCTAGCTCACCTGTATAGGTTCGTCCGGCCACATGTGATTGTTTACAGCCTCCCAACCTGGGAGGCACGAGATGTTTTAGACTTACTAAAGGCAAATTCTTTTGGGGAGTTGGAAATTATTAGTATAGTGGGTTGGTTAGAAATCATATTGGTGAAGGGTTTTTCATTTGTTGTGTCAATAATTGCTGCTAATTCCCTGTCCTGGGTGTGACAAGGGTGTCTCAGGTCAAACCTCTCTGCTGACAGACTAGCTTGTGTGACAGGATTATCCATACTCCTGCACAGGATTGTTTACTACCTCTCAACCATAAACAGCCCAGAGTTTTGGAGTATTTTAAAGTCTTAATGAGCATAGGGCTTTTCTCATTGTCAGTCAATGATTGCTGCCAGGCCTCCATATCCTTAGGCACCTGGGAATATATTAATCAATGTATTTGGAATATAGAAAATGAAATATAGTAGTTTTAAGGTTAGCAATACTAGACTTTTTGAGTTAATGAATTTTCTCTTTTGTAATAGATCACTGTACTGTGTTATGAATCACTGTGTCCTTGCTATGTAAAAATGTAACTTTATCACTATCTTAAACTAAATAGATCTTAAGGGGAACATTGGTGAAGGGATTTTCACTTGTTGGGTTGATGTTTGCTGCCAAATCTCCATGTTCCCTGCCCTTATAATGAATATAACTAGCATATAGGAGAAATAAGTATTAACCTTTAAGCATATAGGAGAAATAAGTATTAACCTTTAAGATTAATCATGTTAACCTTGGGTTAAATAAATTCCATTCTTGATTGTAACTCACTACACCCTCACCCTATAGGAATGTAACTTTATTTGGAGGGTGGTGCCTGGTTTAAGAAAAAACACCCTTGGAAGAAATAAGTTTTTTTGGTTATCAGAAAGAAAGGATCATAAAATGTCAGCAGGTCTCGTGGCCAGAAGATGATGTAAAATCCCTAAGACCTTTTTTTTTAATACATTTATGTGAAGCACCTGATTTTGATAAAGGTCAGGACTACTGACCCCTGCGTGACTCTGTATTCATTCCTATGTGTAACAAAAGATATATAAGCAAACCCCAAAATAAAGAAATCAGATCAGTTTCTGGAAAGACTGATTCCCCCATGTCGTTTCTTTCTTGCTCTCGTTTTTCTGGCTGAATTCCCATCTGGAGCATGGATGCTATTACCTGTAAACCAAGTTATTCAGCCTCTGTTTCTCCACTAATTTTCCTACTACACTATATCCGTCTCTAATCTCTCTATACATCTGTGATTAAATATGTATTTTTCCAGAGACGCCGACGCTGTCCCCACCTTCGAATTCCCTGGATCCACCGGGGCTGGACCCCAGCAACCATCTATCTATCATGTCTCTCTACCAACCCATTCAACCACCGTCTGTCATGCTCTCTACCCACCCATTCAACCACCGTCTATCGTGTATCTCTACCCACCCATTCAACCACCATCTATCATGTCTCTCTACCCACCCATTCAACCACCATCTGTCTATCATGTCTCTCTATCCACCCATTCAACAACAATCTGTCATGCTCTCTATCCATCCATCAACCACCGTCTATTGTGTCTCTCTATCCACCCATTCAACAACCGTCTATCGTGTCTCTCTATCCACCCATCAATCACCATCTAGCATGTCTCTCTACCCACCCATTCAACCACCGTCTATCATGTCTCTCTATCCACCCATTCAACAACCATCTGTCATGCTCTCTATTCACCTATTCAACCACCAGCTGTCTATCGTGTCTCTCTATCCACCCATTCAACCACCGTCTATCATGTCTCTCTATCCACCCATCAACCACCGTCTATCGTGTCTCTCTACCCACCCATTCAACCACCATCTATCATGCTCTCTACCCACCCATTCAACCAGCATCTGTCTATCATGTCTCTCTATCCCCCATTCAACCACCGTCTGTCATGCTCTCTACCCACCCATTCAACCACTGTCCATCGTGTCTCTCTATCGACCCATTCAACCATTGTCTATCACATCTATCTATCCACCCATTCAACCACTGTCTGTCATGCTCTCTACCCACCCATTCAACCACCGTCTATCGTGTCTCTCTACCCACCCATTGAACCACCATCTATCATGTCTCTATCCACCCATTCAACCAGCATCTGTCTATCATGTCTCTCTATCCCCCCATTCAACCACCATCTGTCATGCTCTCTACCCACCCATTCAACTGCTGTCCATCGTGTCTCTCTATCGACCCATTCAACCATTGTCTGTCTATCATGTCTCTCTATCCCCCCATTCAACCACTGTCTATCATGTCTATCTATCCACCCATTCAACCAGCATCTGTCTATGTCTCTCTATCCATCGTCTGTCTATCATGTCTCTCTATCCCCCCATTCAACCACTGTCTATCATGTCTATCTATCCACCCATTCAACCAGCATCTGTCTATGTCTCTCTATCCATCCATTCAACTACCATCTATCATGCTCTCTATCTACCCATTCAACCAGCAGCTATCATGTCTCTCTACCCACCCATCCAACCACTGTCTATCATGTCTCTCTATCTACCCATTCAACCAGCATCTGTCCATCATGTCTCTCTATCCACCCATTCAACCAGCATCTATCATGTCTCTCTACCCACCCATCAACCACAATCTATCATGTCTCTCTACCCACCCATCAACCACAATCTATCATGTCTCTCTACCTACCCATCCATATGTCTCCAAGACCTACCTATCTGTTTCTACTATCAGTCTATATAATCTATCACCTATCCACTTACCTGTCCCTACTACCTAGCTATCTATATATCATCTATCTAATACATCAATCTATCTATGTACCTATCATCTATCCGTGTGTCTTCACCTCCTACCTGTCTATCATTATAACTATCTCTGTGTCTGCGGCTGCAGCTCTCGACTGGGGATGACCGTGCTCCTCAAAGGACGTATGACAAAGCGTGGAGACATTTCTTGCTGTCAGAACTACGGCAGGGGGCTGCTCCTGACACCTCATGGGAGGAGCTCAGAGATGCTGCTCCACACCCCGCAACACACAGGACAGACCTTCCTCCCCCTGAAGAATTATCCAGCCCCTAGAGTCTGAGTCAACTCCGGGAGATGGTGATGGACAGGGAGGCCTGGCGTGCTACGATTCATGGGGTCGCAACGAGTCGGACACAACTGAGCAACTGAACTGAACTGAACTGAAAACATTAGAGCTTCCAAGGTGGAGACACCCTGAACTAGACCTCTCATGCTGTCTTAACCTCTGAACTCTTTGCTGCCTCCATTCTGCACTGACCTGGCTAAATGCCACTTATGCGTCTATTTTTGTGGTTGTCAGTCGGACCACAGGCTCAAGAGTTGAATGATCCTTTAAATGTGTCACCACTCAGAATGGAGATTCCTCAAAAAGCTAGGAATAAAACCACCGTATGAATCAGGAATCCCACTACTGGGCGTATCCCTGAGGAAACTGCTAACAAAGACATATATAATCCAGTGAGAAAGACACTGGCCTGGAAAAGACATATCTAACGCGATGTTCGCTGCAGCACTATCTACAACAGCTAGGACGTGGAAGCCACCTACATATCCATTGATGGATGCATGGATAAATAAGATGTGGTACATATATACAACGGAATATTACCCAGCCATGAAAAGGGACGCATCTGAGTCAGCTCCAATGAGATGGATGAACGTAGAGCTTATTAGAAACAAAACTGAAGTAAGCCAGAAAGAGAAAAACAAATACTGTATATTAACGCATATATACTTGACTTCCCTGGTGGCTCAGACAGTAAAGTGTCTGTCTACAATGTGGGAGACCTGGGTTCGATCCCTGGGTTGAGAAGTTCCCTGGAGAAGGAAATTGCAACCCACTCCTGTACTCTTGCCTAGAAAATCCCATGGACAGAGGAGGTTTGTGTCCATGGGGTTGCAAAGAGCTGGACACGACTGAGCGACTTCACTATGGAATCGAGAAAGACGGTAGTGACGAGCCTGTTTTCAGGGCAGCAGTGCAGAGGGAGACACAGAGAACAGACTTGTGGACATGCTGGGGGAAGGAGGGGGTGGGATGAACAGAGAGACTAGCAGGGAAACAGAGACACATACAGCATGTGTAAAACAGACAGCCCATGGGACATTCCTGTATGACTCCGGGGACTCAAACCAGGGCTCTGTGACAACCTAGAGGGGTGGGATGTGGTGGGAGGTGGGAGGGGGGCTCAAGAGGGAAAGGACGTGTGTATACCTATGGCTGATTCATATGGACGGATGGCAGGAACCAACACGCTTTTGTAAAGCAATTAATTATGCTTCACGTAAAAACAAGAAAATTTTAAAAACGGCCACCACCGTGGCAAGATCATTCCCTTGCTGACTTGTCTTCAACCTTCACCTGATTCCTGCTGTCAGCCCGCAACAGCCTACATTTCCCTCCCCCCGCCTTGCAGTCTGGTTGACACATGTCTTCCACGATGCCTGTGGCTTGTCAACCCCATCACTCCGCTCTGCGAGGATGTGGTTCTCATTTATATAAATAGGATGGTGCTGTAAATCTCACAGTGCTTGCTAAATGTCTCTCACTCAGCAAAATGCTTTTAGGACCTCATCATGGAGCCGAACCTCCATCTGCGGGGCTCACCGTCCATCTGAAGCGTCCATCTAACATGCTCTGCAAGGGTCACAGGGTGAGGACCGCCCTCAGGCAGCCTGGAATTCCCTAAGCCACGGGACAGACTTGAGATGTGTCTGTTAAAAATTCCTGAACACACGTCTGGTAAGAATTCCTCTGGGCTTTAGACCGACGTGGGCTACGGCTGGGTCATGAGACAGTCCACTCGGGGAAAAGTCTAAAAGTGTGGCCAGAATGCTCCAGAGGAAGGCAGCTACAATGCTGGCTGTCACTCTACCGTAGGGGCGTTCTCACCTGCTCAGGCCCTTGAGGACATCAGGTGTGTTTCCATCGTTCACATCTTGCAATGCCAAGGCACACAAAAATCTCTCTCGCTGTTGCCTTCCTCTGCTCATTAACTCATCATTGAATAGGGCTTATTCTTTTGTGCAGTGGAAACAGTGACAGACATTATTTTCTTGGGCTCCAAAACCACTGTGGATGGTGACTGCAGTGATGGAATTCAAACACGCTTGCTCCTTGGAAGAAAAGCTGTGACCAACCTAGACAGCATATTGAAAAGCGGAGACGTTACTTGGCCGACAAAGGTTCATCTAGTCAAGGCGTTTTTCCAGTAGTCATGTATGGGTCTGAGAGCTGGACTATAAAGAAAGCTGAGCACCAAAGAATTGATGCTTCTGAACTGTGGTGTTGGAGAAGACTCTTGAGAGTCCCTTGGAGTGCAAGGAGATCCAACCAGTCCATCCTGAAGGAAATCAGTCCTGAATGTTCATTGGAAGGACTGGCGCTGAAGCTGAAACTCCAATCCTTTGGCCACCTCACGCGAAGAGCTGACTCACTCAAAAAGACCCTGATGCTGGGAAACATTGAAGACAGGAGGAGAAGGGGACGGCAGAGGATGAGATGGTTGGAAGGCATCACCGACTCGATGGACATGAGTTTGAGCGAGCTCCAGGAGATGGTGAAGGACCAGGAAGCCTGGCGAGCTGCGCTCCATGGGATCGCAGAGTTGGACTTGACCAAGCAACTAAACATCCTTTGTGCACTATCTCTTTCCACACTTCACCTGTTTCTTTTTTTCTTTTTTTAATAGAGTTTCCAGTGTACTTTCCCCATTAATTTGCAGGAGTCTCACCTGTCTTCTAGATAAGAATCTCTTTTCTTTATTTTTTGAGCTCATTCATTTTTTACGGTGGTGTCATGCAGCCTTTGGGATCTTAGTTTCCTGACAGTGGAAGCCCGGTGTCCAAACCACCAGACCTGCAGGGAATCTTCCTTTTATATATTTGGATATCACAAATAACAGGTACCAACCACCCTCTCAGCCAGCCACTAAACTTTGCTTCTGACGCGCTTCACAGAAAGCCTGCGTTTTAATTCAGTTCAGTTCAGTTCAGTTCACTCAGTCGTGTCCAACTCTCTGTGACCCCATGGACTGCAGCACACCAGGCCTCCCTGTCCATCACCAACTCCCAGAGCTAACTCAAACTCATGTCTACGTTGAGTCACAGGGTTTTTATCATTTTGTCTTGAAACCCCCAGCACCTTGTGCCGTCTGTGCAAACACGGAAGCACACAGGTCATCTCTTGGTACTTTGTGACCCCACAGACTGCAGCAAGCCAGGCTTCCCTGTCCTTCCCCGTCTCCCAGACTTTGCTCAGAGTCAAGTCCATGGAGTTGGTGATGCCATCCAGCCATCTCATCCTCTGTCGTCCCCTTCTCCCGGCCTCAATCTTTCCCAGCATCAGGGTCTTTCCCAGTGAGTCAGTTCTTCACATCAGGTGGCCAGAGTATTGGAGTTTCAGCCTCACTATCAGTCCTTCCAATGAATATTCAGGAGCGATTTCCTTTAGGCTGGACTGGTTGGATCTCCTTGCAGTTCAGGGGACTCTCCAGAGTCTTCTCCAGCACCGCAGTTCTAAAGCACAGCTTTTTTTTAACATGCTGTCTAAGCTGGTCATAGCTCTCCTTCCAAGGAGCAAGGGTCTTTTGATTTCGTGGCTGCAGTCACCATCCGCAGTGACTTTGGAGCCTCAAAATATAAAGTCAGCCACTGTTCCCACTGTTTCCCCATCTATTTGCCATGAAGTGATGGGACCAGATGCCATGATCTTCGTTTCCTGAATGTTGAGTTGGATTAAGTGAAATGCCTCTGTTTTTATGATTTTGTTTACAAAATCTCCACCAAGGGACTCCCCTGGTGGTCCAGTGAGTAAGACTCCGAGCTCGCAATGCAGCAGGCCAGGGACTCAATCCCTGGTCAGGAAACTAGACCTCAGATGCTCCAGTTTAAGGGTCTGGCATGTTGTAACTAAGACCCAGCACAGTCAAATAAGTACATATATTTTTTTTTTTTAAATTTTTAAACTTTTAGTTTACTTTACAATACTGTATTGGTTTTGCCAAACATTGACATGAATTCACCATGAGTGTACATGCGTTCCCAAACATGAATCCCCTCCCACCTCCCACCCCATGACATCTCTCTGGGTCGTCCCCATGCACCAGCCCCAATAAGTACATATATTAAAAAAAAAAAAAAAGAAAAAAAGAAAAAGGAAAGAAATATTCGCCTACTCCTACGTTAGAAAGATTTTGCTCCTTCAGTTTTTTAAAACTAATTTTTCTACCAAAGTACAGTCAGTTTACAATGCTGTGTTAATCTCAGCTACACAGCAAAGTGAGTCAGTTATATAAACAGATACAGGTATTTTTTTTCACATTCTTTTCCACTCTAGGTGATGAACAGATACTGAGAACAGTGCCCTGTCTATACATGACATCCTTGTGGCTTGTTGTCTATATTTCTTGTTAAGTGTGGTTTAGCTGCTAAGTCATAGCTGACACTTTGCGACTCCCGTGGGCTGCAGCCGCGCCAGGCTCCTCTGTCCATGGGATTCTCCAGGAAGAATACTGGAATGGGTTGCCGTTTCCTTCTCCAGGGGATCTTCCCAACTCACGGATGGCAGCCACGTCTCCTGTATCAGCAGCTGGACTCTTTCCCACTGCGCCGCCAGGGAAGCCCGTTTTATATACGCTCCTATTGTTTGGTTGTAAGTCGTATCCGACTCTTTGCAACCACAGGAACTACAGCTCACCAGGCTTCCCTGCCCTTCGCTATCTCATCGATTTTATACACGTTTTATATATAGTGGTGTGTTTACGTTAACCCCAAACTGCTAATTTATTCTTCTCCCCTTTCCCCTTCGGTAACCAAAAGCCTGGTTCCTATGTCTGTGAGGTTGTTTCTGTTTCATCAGTAAGTTCATCTGCGTCTTAGTTTAGAGTCTGTTCTGGGACTCAGGACCGCAACAGCAAATAAAGTATGGTGACATCATAAATCCTAGAAAACCCGGTGTCCTCTGGTTCAGAAATAGCAGGAATCTAAGGGAATTAATTGGAGAAGGCAAAATCCCATGGCTGGAGGAGCCTGGTGGGCTACAGTCCATGGGGTCGCTAGGAGTCAGACACGACTGAGCGACTTTACGACTTCACTTTCACTTTTCACTTTCCTGCATTGGAGAAGGAAATGGCGACCCACTCCAGTGTTCTTGCCTGGAGAATCCCAGGGACGGGGGAGCCTGGTGGGCTGCCGTCTATGGGGTCGCACAGAGTCGGACACGACTGAATCGACTTAGCAGTAGCAGCAAGGGAATTAATAGAGCTTCTTGTGGCTCAGAGGGTAAAGCGTCTGCCTGCAATGCAGGAGACCTGGGTTCAATCCCTGGGTCAGGAAGATCCCCTGGAGAATGGCAACCCACTCCAGTACTCTTGCCTGGAAAATCCCATGGACAGAGAAGCCTGGTGGACTATAGTCCATGGGATCGCAAAGAGTCGGTCACGACTGAGCGACTTCACTATAAGGTAATTAACCAAAAGGTGGACAGATCCCATGGCTGCAGATCCAAGCTTCCTGTCTGTTCATTTAAACCATGTTTTTGGTGTTTGAGCCCGGAAATCCGTATGTCTCTCCAGCAAGGGATCTCCAAGAGAAGAGAAGGCAGTCCAGTGCGGTTCCCAAGAAGGCATTTCAGCGCATGCCTGCCTACAAGAAAACTATCACGGGCAATGGTCATCTGTAAGGAGTTTCCGTGAATACAGAGTGTGGCCCCGGATGCAAAGTTCTGAATCCTCAGACCCATGAACGGAAGTTCTCTCAGTGGTAACACTAACTCCCCGCTTCGCAGGTTCACTGTCAGCTTCCTTACATTCATCCCACGATTTCTGGATGTTCGTAAATCAAGAGCATCACGTCAACTAGGCCATGAACGTGTGTGAGTATCTGTGTGTTAGCTGCTTTGTCGTGTCCGAGTCTGTGCGACCCCGTGGACTGCAGCCCGCCAGGCTCCTCTGTCCATGGGATTCTCCAGGCAAGAACACTGGAGGGGGCTGCCATTTCCTCCTCCAGGGGAGTCCTCCCGACCCCGCGATGGAACCTGCGTCTCCTGCTCTGGCAGGCAGATTTTTTTTTTTAACCACTGTGTTATATGGGAAGCCGCAGACCGTGAATACCTCTCACCGGTGTTTATCTCCTTTCCATTCCTTTTGTTAAGAGCAGGAAGGTGGGCAGACAGACAATGGGAAGGTGCATACTACTGTGTGGCTTCCCTGTTTCCTAGAATTTCAATGAAAACTTAGCTGTCTCCAGAGTCCTGTGGATGCACACGGATCTATCTGTCGCAATGACGGTGACTGCAAAGACAACTACACCCAGGTAACCTACACAATTTAGCAACCAGTACCTGGTGTGTTTCTATTACGTTTGCAACCATGTGATAGTTGGATCATAAAGAAGGCTGAGCACCAAAGAATGAATGTTTTTTTCAGACTGAGGTGCTGGAGAAGACTCTTGAGAGCCCCTTGGACTGCAAGGAGATCCAACCAGTCCATCCTAAAGGAAATCAGTCCTGAATATTCATTGGAAGGACTGATGCTGAGGCTGAAACTCCAATACTTTGGCCACCTGATGCAAAGAGGTGACTCATTTGAAAAGACCCTGATGCTGGGAAAGATTGAAGGCAGGAGGAGAAGGGGACAACAGAGGACGAGATGGTTGGATGGCATCACCGACTCAATGGACATGGGTCTGAGCCAAGTCTGGGAGACGTTGAAAGACAAGGAAGCCTGGCTTGCTGCAGTCTGTGGGGTCACAAAGTACCAAGAGATGACCTGTGTGCTTCTGTGTTTGCAGAGACGGCACAAGGTGCTGGGGATTTTGAGACAAAATGATAAAACGCTGTGACTCAACGTAGACTTTTGCTTTCGAGGCCGCTGCTTCATGAAAACAAAACGTCTCAGAAGACGGAAAGCCTTCGCATGCATTCATTCAAAACATTTTCCTTTGCCTGGAGAAACAACTCCCACCTGTGTAAATATCAGATGGCCAGGACAGGACTGTTTGTTTATCATTTAGAGAGACTTCAGGACACCAGGAAGAAGAATGTTGCGTTTATTTTTCAAAATGCGGTAACACTTGAAAGCCGCTGCAGTGGCAGGATGAGACGGGAGCGTCTACGCTGACAGGCGTAGCTACAAAACTGGGACAATAGCCCGGATGTATCATCCGGTCATTACTGTGTCTGATGTTGACACCACTTATGGTTTCTCCTGGGTAGGACTGTGTCGGGCTCAGTGAACAGCCGGCCCTGACACAAACGAAAACGTAGCGTATTTTTTTTTCTTTTTGCTCTCCGGCATTCAGAGCGTTGCTGACCGGGGTAAACGCCAACTCACAGACGAGAAGCAGATTGTCAGCCAAGAACCGTGAGGCTATCTTGGGTGGACCGACGACGTCGTTTCAAGCTATTTTTAAAGGACTCTTTCTTTCTCTGCCAGTCCCCTCTTCTGCGATGAATGGGAGCCTTGTTCTCTCACTTGTGAAGGTTTGTTTTCTTTAAGGTGATCCTACTGAGACTGCCTTCTGCGTAAAAGCATCTGGGGACGGCGACATGGTTACGCATCTTCTCACAGACGGTCTGCAGCAGCAGCACCCTTGACCGACGGCGGCTGGTTCACCGTCCCCGAGGGCAAGTCTATCCCCGACAATGCGTGTAGGCCACACTGGCCCTTATCAGCAGTGGTGAACACCAGCTACATTTGAAGAGGAGATAAACAGTGAACACTTTTTTTTAAAGCACATATGTGAATCGGGGACAAACTTAGGATTTAAAAATTCATTCAAAGAGATAGGGAGTCTGGGATGGACATGGACACACTGCTGTGTTTAACATGGAGAACCAGCAAGGACCTGCTGGACAGCACAGGGAACTCTGCTCAGTACTCTGTAATAACCTTATGGTTCCCAGGGGGAAGGATGGGGGAAGGGATAGTCAGGGAGTGTGGGATGGACATNGCCAGTCCCCTCTTCTGCGATGAATGGGAGCCTTGTTCTCTCACTTGTGAAGGTTTGTTTTCTTTAAGGTGATCCTACTGAGACTGCCTTCTGCGTAAAAGCATCTGGGGACGGCGACATGGTTACGCATCTTCTCACAGACGGTCTGCAGCAGCAGCACCCTTGACCGACGGCGGCTGGTTCACCGTCCCCGAGGGCAAGTCTATCCCCGACAATGCGTGTAGGCCACACTGGCCCTTATCAGCAGTGGTGAACACCAGCTACATTTGAAGAGGAGATAAACAGTGAACACTTTTTTTTAAAGCACATATGTGAATCGGGGACAAACTTAGGATTTAAAAATTCATTCAAAGAGATAGGGAGTCTGGGATGGACATGGACACACTGCTGTGTTTAACATGGAGAACCAGCAAGGACCTGCTGGACAGCACAGGGAACTCTGCTCAGTACTCTGTAATAACCTTATGGTTCCCAGGGCGAAGGATGGGGGAAGGGATAGTCCGGGAGTCTGGGGTGGACATGGACACACTGCTGTATGTAACATGGAGAACCAGCAAGGACCTGCTGGACAGCACAGGGAACTCTGCTCAATACTCTGTAATAACCTTATGGTTCCCAGGGGGAAGGATGGGGGAAGGGATAGTCCGGGAGTCTGGGGTGGACATGGACACACTGCTGTATGTAACATGGAGAACCAGCAAGGACCTGCTGGACAGCACAGGGAACTCTGCTCAATACTCTGTAATAACCTTATGGTTCCCAGGGCGAAGGATGGGGGAAGGGAGAGTCAGGGAGTCTGGGATGGACATGGACACTCTGCTGTATTTAAGAAGGAGAACCAGCAAGGACCTGCTGGACAGCACAGGGAACTCTGCTCCGTGTCACGTGGCAGCCTGGATGGGAGACGAGTTTGGGGGAGAATGGATATGTGTGTATGTACGGCTGAGTCCCTCCCTGTCTCTCTGAAACTATCACAACACTGATAATGGGCTATACTCCAATAAAAAGTAAAAAGTTTAAAAATAAAAACATCACTCACCATTTACCCCAACTTGAAACATAAGCATGTTTCCTGTATTTTTTACTGGGCTCCCCTACTTCTATGAACTGAAAAAATACCTCGTTCTTTTTCTTTTTTCAGTAAGCAGCAGATTTGCTGTTCAGTTGCTCAGCTGTGTCCACCTGTTTACGACCCCATGGACTCCGGCAGGCCGGGCGCCTCTGTACTTCACCATCTCCTGGAGTTTGTTCAGATTCATGTCCATTGAGTCGGTGATGCTCCCGAACCATCTCGTCTTCTATCAGCCCGCTCCCCTCCTGCCCTGAGTCTTCCCCATCATCAGGGTCTTTTGCAGTGAGTCAGTTCTTCGCATCAGGTGGCCAAAGTATTTCGGCTTCAGCATCAGTCCTTCCAGTGCATCCTTAGGATTGATCTCCTTTAGGACTGACTCTGATGCTGGGAGGGATTGAGGGGGGGAGGAGAAGGGGACGACCGAGGCTGAGATGGCCGGATGGCATCACGGACTCGATGGACCTGAGTCTGAGTGAACTCCGGGAGTTGGTGATGGACAGGGAGGCCTGGCGTGCTGCGGTTCACGGCCTGGCGTGCTGCTGCTAGGTCGCTTCAGTCGTGTCCGACTGTGACCCCACAGACAGAAGCCCACGAGGCTGCCCCGTCCCTGGGACTCTGTTAGATTCAAATACACAGGCGGTGGTCCTGTGGCTGAATCTCCCTGCTCCCAACGCAGGGGACCTGGTTCCATCCCTAGTCAGGGAGCTCGATCCCACATGTGTTAACGAAGAGTTCATAAACCCACCTGCCAACGCAGGAGACGTGGGATCGATCCCTGGGTCGGGAAGATCCCCTGGAGAAGGGAATGGCAACCCACTCCAGTATTCTTGCCTGCAGAATCCCGTGGACAGTGGAGCCTGGTGGGTTGCAGTCCACGGGGTCACAAAAAGTCAGCTAGGACTGAAGCACTCAACACAACATATGCTGGAACTACAGATCTCACGAGCCTCAACTGGGACCCAGCACGGCCAGATAAATAAATTACCTTAAAATTAAAAGCAAACAAACACACACACACACACCCGATGATACTCCCCAGTACAGGGATTCCCAGAGGAGGTGCGGCGGCGAGGGAAGCATAAAGAACTCGGAAGAAGCCTGGTCCCCTAGAGCCTGGTTGCCATGGCAACCCATTCACAGCGGAGGGATAAAAGCGTACCAAGGCCGGCTTGACGGGGACAAGAGAAAACAGACTCACATCAGTTGATCTGCATTCTCTTCTCGGACCCAAACACAGTAAATCAGTCTGTCTGCTTCTGTGTACGGATGTGACAGCTGGACTGTGAAGAAAGCTGAGCGCCGATCAATGGATGCTTTTGAACTGTGGTGTTGGAGAAGACTCTTGAGAGTCCCTCGGACTGCAAGGAGATCCAACCAGTCCATTCTGAAGGCGATCAGCCCTGGGTGCCTGGGTGTTCATTGGAAGGACTGATGCTGAAGCTGAAACTCCAATACTTTGGCCACCTCATGCGAAGAGCTGACTCACTGGAAAACACCCTGATGCTGGGAAAGATTGAGGGCAGGAGGAGAAGGGGACGACAGAGGATGAGATGGTTGGATGGCATCACCGGCTCGACAGACATGAGTTTGAGTGAACTCCGGCAGTTGGCGATGGACAGGGAGGCCTGGCGTGCTGCAGTCCATGGGGTCGCAAAGCGTAGGAGACGACTGAGTGACCGAACTGAACTGGACTGTGGTAGACCAGATAAGTGGAAGAGAGACATTTCTAATGAGCTGCTCATTCTAAACGGGGAAAACCTGCTTTGGGCCTTCCACGGGCAAGCTTTCTAGAATTGGACCCAATGACAAAGAGCACATTGTCGAATAAAACAGTGGAGAAGTGAGGCTTTGGGTCCCGCCTTATAATGTTGTATAAGGACACGGGCGAGATGCTGGGTACGTGCGCCCAGCCACCACCAGCTCATCATCCAGTCCTGAGTGAAACATGCCTCGACCCTTTTCTGGATTCCCAAAAGCCCTGGAAAAAAAACCCAGCACGTTGCCGACATTTATAAAGAAGGATAGGGTGTCCTGGTGACGTTGAAATTATTTATTTACATGTTGCCCCTAGCAGCCTGGGGCAGTTCCTTCAAGAAGCCCATTCCTGGCCACGGCTAATCCTTTTGAAATTAGCTACACAGACCTTTGGGGATCAGCCCTGTCCGTGAACCCCACAGAGAGTCAATTGTTGCTTTATTTTTCAATGACTGGGATTCTGGCTTCTCTGACTGATGTTTGGTCTTTATTCTTCTTCTTCTTTTTAGCCTACGCTGGGGTTTTTGATGTTGTGCTGGACTGGCTCCGGTTGTAGAGAGCGGAGGCTGCCCTCACGTTTCAGGAGCTGCTCTCGAGGTGGAGGCCGTGGGGCTCTCATTGCAGTGGGTTCTCTTGCTGCAGAGCAGGGGCTCTAGGCGTGCGGCCTTCCACAGTTGCAGCTCACGGGCTCAGAAGTCGTGCACGGACTTAGTTGCTCCACAGCACGTGGAATCTTCCTGGACGAGGGATCGAACCCATGCTCCTTCCACTGGTAGGAGAATTCTTACCCGCTGGACTGCCAGAGAAGTCCGGTCTTTGTTCTTTTGTATCCAGTGTTTTCCAGTGAATGGGGCAGAAGAGAACTGTGGTCAGGAAGGTTCTTTTGCCTAATGACAGATGATAAATTCAACCATGGAAAGCTCTGCATATTCCCTTGGTTGGTAACGGCTCCCCTCGTAGCTCAGTTGGTAAAGAATCCGCCTGCAATGCAGGTGATTCGATTCCTGGGTTGGGAAGATCCCCTAGAGAAGGGATAGGCTACCCACCCAAGTATTTTGGGGCTCCCTGGTGGCTCAGCTGGTAAAGAATCCACCTGCAATGCTGGAGACCTGGGTTCGATCCCTGGGTTGGGAAGATGCTCTGGAGAAGGGAAAAAGGCTACCCACTCCACTACCCTGGCCTGGAGAACTCAGTCCATGGGGTCGCAAAAAACTGGACATGACTGAGCAGCTTTCACTTTCACTTGGCTGGTAAATATTCTTTTGAAGCGGTCTTGATTGTCTACTGACTGTTAAATTGCTCAGCTGGGCTTGGCTGGAAAATAAAGGCTTTTCACCGTTTACAACAGCCAAGACGATCTAAATGTGCACTGACAGAGGAATGCATAAAGAAGACACGGCAGATATTTGCACCAGAATATTCCTTGGCCGTTAAAAAGAATGGAGTCATGACATTCAGATCTAGAGGGTGTCAGGCTGAGTGAAGTCAGGCACAGAAAGGAGACGTATTGTGAGGCAGCCCTCATATGCAGGATGGAAAAAGAAACGGTAGAAATGAACTTATTGACAAAACAGGAACACAGTCACAGACTTAAGAGAAGGAAATTTTGGTTGCCAGAGGAGAAGTACAGAAGGAAGGGAGAGTCAGGGAGTCTGGGATGCACATGGACACCCTGCTGGATTTAACATGGAGAGCCAGCAAGTACCTGCCATCCAGCACAGGGACCTCTGCTCAATCCTCTGTAATAACCTTATGATTCCCAGGGGGAAGGATGGAGGAAGGGATACTCAGGGAGTCTGCGATGCACATGGACACACTGCTAGATTTAACATGGAGAACCAGCAAGGACCTGCTGGACAGTACAGGGCACTCTGCTCAATACTCTGTAATAACCTTATGGTCACCAGGGGGAAGGATGGGGGAAGGGAGAGTCAGGGAGTCTGGGATGGACATGGACACACTGCTCTGTTTAACATGGAGAACCAGCAAGGACCTGCTGGACAGCACAGGGACCTCTGCTCAATGTCATGTGCAGCCTGGATGGGAAGGGACTTTGAGGGAGAATGGATACATGTGTATGGATGGCTGGGTCCCTTTGCTGTTCACCTGAAACCCTCATAGCATTATTAATCGGCTATACCCCAATACAAAATAAAATGTAAAATAATAATAATAATAATAAAGGCTTTTCTATCCAGTTCCCTAATGAGAGATACCGTGGAACAATTACATATTGATATGCGTAAATTTCAGTCCCTTTCTCCAGGTAATAGTAACTCAGAAAGTGATCTCACATATTTTGTTTTTTTTTACACCTAAATCGTGTGTGCGCTCCTCATCTGCAAAAAAGGGTGGAATTCGGAATACACTCAAGCCCAAGCCCACGTCAATTCTTCACTCACATCTCAGAGGGCTGGCTCAACCACTGCAAAGAGAAAACCACATCTTCCAACCACATGAGTGAAGACTTGAGATGCTGTCAAATGTATTTCAGAAATATACGATGCCTTGGAGTTTCAGAATTTTCAGAAATAAATTAAAACATGCGACGTGTCTCACATGCCACAGAGAGCACACTGTAACCTCTAAATAGATCCTACAGCGGTCTGGGCAAGAGGCCTTTATGAAATAACGAGCAGACTTGAGAGCTGATGGTCCCATAAAAAAAATTAAAAATCGTAAAAACCTATAATAATAATTCTCTCTTTCATGAGCCAAAACTCAGAATGGAATCACTCCCCACCCCGGACAATTTGTAATAAGCGGGTTGCAAACCGTCTCCTCTTACGTGGCATCTGTCATTATTTGGACTGAAATTTTTAATAATAGTCATTTTCCTATTATTCTGATTGAAGAGGGGTCCGATGCCTATTTTTAAGGATTGTAATTTATCCCTTTTTTAAAAAAATTTCTTTGCGCATGCATGATTATAATGCCTAACACATGTGTGTCTCTCAACCTCCCCACCCACCCACTCCCCGAGAAGGTATTCAGCTCTACTCTGCTAACCCCGAACAAAACAAGCCATCAAAGTGAACGCACAGGGTTCCCAGCACGAAGCAGGGGCCACACGGCTGAGAAGGATGTGCTATCTTCCCAGAAGAAGCTTTCAATCCGAGAGAAGGAGCCCTCAATCCAACTCGCAGAGAGAGAGAGCTATAGACAGAGGGGGAGAGAGAGGGAAAGAGAGAGAGTGCCCATCAGGAGCTGCTGAAGGCGAGGGGGCATATTTCAATGCAAAGGGAGGCTTCACGGAAAAACGCGACCGAATTGGAAAGCAACTGGACCTCAAGAAGGAATCTAGAAAGGGGCGCGAATGGACCTGCTTGCGGGGCAGCCGTGGGAGACGCAGATGGAGAGAACAGGACCCGCCGGGGGAAGGCGAGGGTGGGACGAATCCGGAGAGCAGCATGGAAACGTACACGGGAGCGTGTGCAAGAGAGACAGCCAGTGGCGTTTGCTGTGTGCCCCAGACTGGGGGGCTCTGTGACCACCCAGGAGGCTGGGGTGGGCAGGGAGGTGGGAGGCGGGCTCAAGAGGGCGGGGACCTGTGTCTACCTGCAGCTGATGCATGCTGGTGCACGGCCGAAGGCGACACCGTATTACAAAGCGATTGTCCAATTAAAAACAAAGACACTCCAAGTGAAAGGCAAGGAAAACGCTGCACCAAGAAAGGTTACCTACTCTTGGGAGGTGACCAGGCAGCAGCAGAGCTGCATGCCAGGAATGCTCCGTGCCAAGAGAAACGAACCCGCCAGAGCCAAACAGAGATGTGAAAACAGGCCCTTCGAACGCTACGGCGGTATAAATTCTGGCGGGCGTATTTTAATGTGGGGTTTGCTTTCCAAACTCAAGCCACAGAGGCATGAAAGGGAATAAGCCGAACGTTGCTGTTTACGATCGCCTTCAACTTTCCCCTAGCTCCACGTCTTATCTTCCGACATCTTCCCTACGGATTTGGGTCTACGGACACATTTTGCGGTTCCATTTCTTGTCGGTAACTCACGTCTGACTCTTTTGCGACTCTAAGCACTATTGTAGCCTGCCAGGCTCCTCTGTCCATGGGATGCTCCAGCCAAGAAGCCTGGAGTGGGCTGCCATGCCCTCCTCCAGGGGATCTTCTCCACCCAGGGATGGAACCCACGTCTTCTGCGTCGCAGGCGGATTCTCCAGCACAAGCCGCCGGGGAAGTGAGAGTCGCTCGGTCGCCGGGGAAGTGAGAGTCGCTCGGTCGTGTCTGACCATCTTTGTGACGGCAGGAACTGTAGTCCATGGGATCCTCCAGGCAAGAATACTGGAGTGGGTAGCCTATGCCTTCACCAGGGGATCTTCCTGACCCAGGGACTGAACTGGAGCCTCCTGCCTTGCAGATAAATTCTTTACCGACTGAGCTCTCAGGGAAGCCCCCCACCCCCCAGGAAGATGCTGAAAAATGTGTAGTTTCCCAAAACACATCACCGTCACCCCCAAACTAACAAAGAACACTGTATTCATTATTCTGCTAGCTGCTTTTTGACATACCAATATGGCTTAGAAATCTTCCCTCAAAACACAGGGCTTCCACCAATTTTTTTTTTTTTTAAACTCTTGAAGTTTATTCTGTATATTGGTTACACTGTGATTTATTTTCAAATCCCACCCTAATCGTAGGATTACTTCACAGGCCATTTTTTCTTATTTTCGTTGCTAGGCTATTTCTCAGTATGCTTGATACAAGGGTCAAAGAGCTCAAGCCTACTGGCAAGTGCACTACAGAGAGATTTTTGTTGCCGTTGTTGAAAATAAGTCATGTACGCCCATGGCAAGAAAACTCCAAGTGTATGGAATCCCTTCCTTATCATATGTCTTGCATACATCAATTATTAAGAAAAGATAATTAACGGAAAGAGCAGATGGCTTTCCACCCATTTGAAGCCACATGAACAAAATAATATGTTGCAGATGGGCAGTGCGGTTCATCTAAAAACGTACATCACGGAGGAGGAAACGGCAACCCACTCCAGTCTTCTTGCCTGGAGAATCCCGTGGACAGAGGAGCCTGGCGGGCCGTAGAGTCCATGGGTTCACGAAAGAGTTAAGACGTTGAGCGTGCGCACACACACAGCAGAAGACAGGATCACAGAACGGAGGACAGGACATTAGACGATATGGAAGCTGAGCAACAGATGCGGAAACTGAATAACAGATATCCGTAAGAATGGATAAACGGGAAAGACAATTCGGTAACACAGAGACAAATAAAAGAGAAACCCCCCCCCACTACAAAAAGAAAACAACATCAGTGAGTTGCAGGATACGGTACTGAATGAAATGAGTCACAGATGAGCAGCCCTTGGACTGCAAGGAGATACAAGCAGTCCATCCTAAAGGAGATCGGTCCTGAATATTCCCTGGAAGGACTGATGCTGAAAGTGAAGCTCCAGTCCTCTGGCCACCTGATGCAGAGAACTGACTCACTGCAAAAGACCCTGATGCTGGGAAAGATTGAAGGCGGGAGGAGAAGGGGACGACAGAGGATGAGATGGGTGGATGGCATCACCGACTCGATGGACATGAGTTTGAGTAAAGTCCAGGAGTCGGTGATGGACAGGGAGGCCTGGTGTGCTGCGGTCCATGGTGGGGGGGGGGGGGCTGCAAAGAGTCAGACACAACTGCGCGACTGAACTGACTTGACTATGTATAAGTGGAATCGAAGAACCAAAGACACTCATGAATAGAAGAGGAAAGAAGCCGACTCAGACATACAAAGAAACTAGCGGTGACCAGTGGGGAGAAGGAAGGGGCAGGAGCAGCGTAGCAGGAAGGGCCTCGGAGGCGCAGGTTACCACGTGTCCACGGCATCAGCTACAAGGATATACGCTGCATATCACAGGAAATACAGGTGAGACACGTGTGCGCCCAGGAAACGTAGCCAAGATTCTGCAACAACTCTAAGTGGAGTATAACCTTTAAAAGTTGTATAAGAGGTAAAAATTAGAAGAGCAAGCACTTGAGAGAAAAATAAAAATTCTTCTAAATGCCCATCAAGGGAATCCCCTGGCAGTCCAGGGGTTTAGGACTCTTGTCATTTTGCTGCCAAGAGCCCAGCTTCGATCTCTGGTTGGGGAACTCAGACCAATCCTGGAACTGCAGACTGTTTTTGCCGATCGATCCTGTCCGACTCTCTGCGACCCCGTGGACTGCAGCACGCCAGGCCTCCCTGTCCATCACCACCTCCCGGAGCTTGCTCAAACTCATGTCCATTGAGTCAGCGAGGCCATCCAACCATCTCATCCTCTGTTGTCCCCTTCTCCTCCCACCTTCAACCTTTCCCAGCATTGGGGTCTTTTCCAATGGGTCAGTTATTTACATCAGGTGGCCAAAGGATTAGAGTTTCAGCCTCAGTCTTTCCAGTGAATATTCAGGGTTGATCTCCTTTACGATGGACTGGTTAGTGCTCCTTGCAGTCCAAGGGACGCTCAAGAATCTTCCCCAACACCACAGTTCAGAGGCAACAAGTCATGATTAACTGTACCTAAAACAATCCAGACGACGCTGGTTTGGCCACCGATGACCGATTTCAGGATGACTGTTGGAGGTGACTGTGCTGTTTCTGCAAGGAGCCCCTACCTCCGCCTGCGCCCCAACCCTGAAACTCTCCTTCAAAAGTTCTTGTCCACTGCTGGGCAGAGGGGAAGATGGCTTTTGGACTTGAGTCCGTTTTCTCTCCCAGGTGGCCAACGTGCAAAATAAAGCAAAGTTTCCTTCCAAGCAACACGTACCTCTTGAGTACTGTGTTTTCATCAGTGAACCTGACTTCAGTAACACCTCTGCGGTAGGAGCCTGTATTCTTGGTTCTCAAGAGAACCCAGAATACATACGTGGCGGGGAGTATTTATGGCGTTCCTTATGCCTGGAAAGCCACCGCATGGTTTTCTAAATGTGATCAGGATGCGGCAGATGGTGGGGACTGACGGAAAAATAAATGAGCAATGAAACTCGCGGAAGGCTTCCAGGAAACACTCTTGAGTTTGTTGAAAGCTTCAGAAACCAAACCAGAAGACCCAAGGCCTTCCATGTAAATTTAGGAGGCGGCTGCCTCCCATGGGCAGCTTTTAGGTCAACGGAAAACAGAAGAGTCAACTCAAGAACAGGAATAGTCTCAATACAGAACAGAACACACTGTCAGGTCCATTGTTCCGAACAATCGGCAGGAACAGCAATAACATGTCTGAAAACATCTGCCAGCTGACTTTCACGTTACAGAAATAGCTTAGACCTACATCTGCTCACGTGTATTCAAACGCCATTCATGGACTGTAAAAAGCTTAAAGTGGGTGCTGATAATAAAAAAAATAATAATAAAACCAATACACGTTTTATGTGGCATTAATAACCTAAAATAACAAGAAAGCTCCTTTCCATGGGATCATTTGCCAAGTTCAGAAGTTGACAAAACAGTAAAGGGTGATTTTTAATGATTTCTTTAAAAATTTTTGCCCTAGCGGAGAAGGAAATGGCAACCCACTCCAGGATTCTTGCCTGTAGAATTCCATGGACAGAGGGGCCTGGTGGGCTATACTCCATGGGATCGCAAATAGTTGAACATCGCTGAGGGACTTGCACTTTCTTTAATTAAACTGGTTTTTACTATAATGACTTTCTTTTATGAATAACAGACTACCTCATGATGCACCCTAAATTGGTCAATACACATTTTCTTTCCCCTTATGAGGAAAAAAAGAAAGACATATACTTACATTCAACCATATGAAAATACAATTTTGTGAGTGAAATATAGACTATCTTTAAACTGACAGCAACCTATGAATCTTATGTTGAATAAACTTAAATGTAATTTCAAAAACAAAAAAATATTTGCTCCAAAACAGGACCCCATTTGAGCGAAGACAAATGAACTCTCAGATTTGTTAAGCGCACAGACTACAGACAGACGAATGGAACCAAATACACAGACTTAAATACTTTGGGAAGCTATACTGTGGTGCTGGAGAAGACTCCGAGTCCTTTGGACTGCAAGGAGATCCAACCAGTCCATACTAAAGGAAATCGGCCCTGGGATTTCTTTGGAAGGAATGATGCTAAAGCTGAAACTCCAGTCCTTCGGCCACCTCATTCGAAGCGTTGACTCACTGGAAAAGACTCTGATGCTGGGAGGGATTGGGGGCAGGAGGAGAAGGGGACGACAGAGGAAGAGATGGCTGGATGGCATCACTGACTCGATGGACGTGAGTCTGAGTGAACTCCAGGAGTTGGTGATGGACAGGGAGGCCTGGCGTGCTGTGATTCATGGGGTCGCAAAGAGTCGGACACGACTGAGCGACTGAACTGAAATGTGGAAAAAGTTGGTTCCTTACTCCACAGGGAAAAGATGGACTATTTAATGAATGGACTGGGAAAAGCCATTCATTTAAAAAAAAAAAATGCCTACCATACTTCACCTATCAATAAATGACAAAGGCTTTAGCATTTTGATGTAAAAATAAGCCAGAAAACATGTTGAGCATAAAATGATCTGGATGAAATCCTAAGCAACACCCAAGTGTGAGAAAAGATACATTTGATGAAGTTAAATTTTTTAGAATTATATACGTTGTTACATGCATGCAGAGATACATAAAGATACATAAATATTTCGAGAGAAAAAAATATGTATATATATGTCCTTGTTCAGTTGCTCAGTCGTGTCTGACTCTTTGTGGCCCCATGGACTGTAGCCCGCCAGGCTCCTCTGTCCATGGGATTCTCCAGGCAAGAATCCTGCAGTGGGTTGCCATGCCTTCCTCCACGGGATCTTCGTCACCCAGGGATCAAACCCGCGGCCCGTGCATTGGCAGGTGGATTCTTTACCACTTAGTACCACGTGAAGGAGTGAAGTGAAAGTCACTCAGTCGTGTCCGACTCTCTGCAAGACTATGGACTATACAGCCCATGGGATTCTCCAGGCCAGACTACTGGAGGGGGTGGCCTTTCCCTTCTCCAGGGGAATCTTCCCAACCCAGGGATCAAACCCAGGCCTCCCGCATTGCAGGCGGATTCTTTACCAGCTGAGCCACCAGGGAAGCCCCAGAAGACTGGAGTGGGTAGCCTATCCCTTCTGCAGGGGATCTTCCCCACCCAGGAATCAAACCAGGGTCTCCTGAATTGCAGGCGGATTCTTTATGAACCGAGCTATCAGGGAAGTCTCGTACCACCTGCTATGCATAAAATACCTAAGTAATGGGAGCCTACTGTTTAGCACAGAGAACTCGACTCAGTGCTCTGTGATGACCTAAATGGGGAAGGGGATCCCAAAAAGAGAGGGAACATATGGATACGTGCAGCTGCCTTGCTCTGCCATACTGCAGACACTAAGGAACACAGTGTCGTAAAGCCTCTATATACTCCAGTAAAAATTAATTAAAAAAAAAAAAAAGAAAAGAGAACCCTCCCAGGCACGCAGCACTCCAAAGTCTGCACAGATCTCCAGCGAGACCGGGAGACCTCTCTTGGAGGGGCTGGCTGCCTCGTCCCCGGCTGCCAAGAGCTGACAAAGACCTTCCACCACCGTAAGGAAGGCAAATCCATCCAACCGGAATCTCAGAGCGGGTCATAAAAAATTTACGGCCGCAGGTGACAGCCCTGGCAATTTTGACCCAACAGTTGTAAAAGAAGGGAAAAAAAAAA
>SJYQ01005701.1:0-28646 GCA_006410935.1 Redunca redunca | reverse complement strand
GGGAGAATGGGTCACTCACTGTTTGACGGGTCTAAGGTTTCAGTTCTGAGTACAATGGTTCCTCAAGAGCTGCTGGCCAACACGCCAGGCTATGTAATAGGGAAGAGGCAGATCTGATTCCATATTAAATCTGTTCTTTTTTAACTCTGGTGCTTCCTCTGCTTTCTCCGGCTGCCTCTGCGCCTTCTGTAAACCAAGTCTGTCTCTAGCCTGAAATATACATAGTAGCACCTCCTCAAGGCTCTTGACTTTCAGAGTGTAGCAGTTTTCCATTCCTAAAGAGATAAAAAGTTGCAGAACAGAGGATAACATTTGTCCCCAGCGGAGGTTTACAGGAACTTGGGGCCCTGACCCACTGTGGACAGCTGCAACAACAAAGGATTCCAGGACCCAAGAATTTTGCAACAAGCAAGCACACCCTCCCTCCTCCTGCCTTTAAAAGTGCTTTGCTGACACCATTCCAGGAGTCGGCGGGCTTTTTTGACCACAAGCTCAGCCCTGCAATAAAACTCTTCTCTGCTCCAAAGTCTGACATTTTTTAGTTTGTTTCACCTCACTACGCGTGGGGCACAGAAACTTGTGTTCAGTAACATCTATACGTAACAACAGTCCATCGTAAAGGAAATCAAACCGTGAATACCCACTGGAAGGCCTGATGCTGAAGCTCCAATACTTTGGCCACCTGATGTGAAGAGCCCACTCATTAGAAAATACCGTGATTGACACTGGGAAAGGTTGAGGGCAGAAGAAGGGGGTAACAGAGGATGAGATGGCTGGTAGGTGTCACCAACTGAATGGACATGAGTTTGAGTGAGCACCGGGAGATAGTGAAGGGCAGGGAAGCCTGGCGTGCTGCAGTCCACGGGGTCGCAAAGAGATGGTCACAACTTACTGGATGGACAGCAACAAAACACTTAACACTCAACACTTTATCGAGGGTAGATCTCATCTGATGTGCTCCTTACCGATTCTTTGCTTCAATCGTAGGAACACTTCAGGTAATTTTAACTAGAAATAAGCAAAAAAAAAAAAACAAAAAAAAAACCAGCCAGGACATATTCAGACAGAGAAACAGAAATACTGTAAATACTATGTGGAATCTAAAAAGAAATTATACGAATGAACTTATTTACAAAAGAGAAACAGGCTCACAGACTTAGAGAAACAACTTATGGTTATCGGGCGGAAGGATGAGGGAAGAGACAGTTACGGAGTCTAGGATGGACATGGACACACGGCTGTGTTTAACATGGAGAACCAGCAAGGACCTGCTGGACAGCTCAGGGAACTCTGCTCCATGTCAAGTGGCAGCCTGGATGGGAGGGGAGCTAGGGGAGAGTGGATCCATGTGTATGTGTGGCTGAGTCCCTTTGCTGTCCACCTGAAACTATCACAATATAGTTAATTGGCTACACCCCAATTCCAGTGGAGCTGTTTCAAATCCTGGAAGATGATGCTGTGAAAGTGCTGCACTCAATATGCCAGCAAATTTGGAAAACTCAGCAGTGGCCACAGGACTGGGAAAGGTCAGTGTTCATTCCAATCCCAAAGAAAGGCAATGCCAAAGAACGCTCAAACTACCGCACAATTGCACTCATCTCACACGCTAGTAAAGTGATGCTCAAAATTCTCCAAGCCAGGCTTCAGCAATATGTAAACCATGACTTTCCAGATGTTTAAGCTCATTTTAGAAAAGGCAGAGGAACCAGAGATCAAATTGCCAACATCTGCTGGATCATCGAAAAAGCAAGAGAGTGCCAGAAAAACATCTATTTCTGCTTTATTGACTATGCCAAAACCTTTGACTGTGTGGATCACAATAAACTGTGGACAATTCTGAAAGAGATGGGAATACCAGACCACCTGACCTGCCTCTTGAGAAATCTGTATGCAGGTCAGGAAGCAACAGTTAGAACTGGACATGGAACAACAGACTGGTTCCAAATAGGAAAAGGAGTACGTCAAGGCTGTATATTGTCACCCTGCTTATTTAACTCATATGCAGAGTACATCATAAGAAACAATGGACTGGAAGAAGCACAAGCTGGAGTCAAGATTGCCGGGAGAAATATCAATCACCTCAGATATGCAGATGACACCACCCTTGTGGCAGAAAGTGAAGAAGAACTAAAAAGCCTCTTGATGAAAGTGAAAGAGGAGAGTGAAAAAAGTTGGCTTAAGACTCAACATTCAGAAAACGAAGATCATCCCATCACTTCATGGCAAATAGATGGGGAAACAGTGGAAATAGTGTCAGACTTTATTTTTGGGGGCTCCAAAATCACTGCAGATGGTGATTGTATCAATGAAATTAAAAGACGCTTACTCCTTGGAAGGAAAGTTATGACCAACCTAGACAGCATATTAAAAAGCAGAAACATTAGTTTGTCAACAAAGGTCCATCTAGTCAAGGCTATGGTTTTTCCAGTGGTCATGTATGGATGTGAGAGTTGGGCTATAAAGAAAGCTAAGAGCCAAAGAATTGATGCTTTTGAACTGTGGTGTTGGAGAAGACTCTTGAGAGTCCCTTGGACTGCAAGGAGATCCAACCGGTCCATCCTACATGGGATCAGTCCTGGGTGTTCATTGGAAGGACTGATGTTGAAGCTGAAACCCCAATCCTTTGGCCACCCGATGCAAAGAACTGACTCACTGGAAAAGACCCTGATGCTGGGAAAGATTGAGGGCAGGAGGAGAAGGGGATGACAGAGGATGAGATGGTTGGATGGCATCACTGCCTCAATGGACAGGAATCTGAGTGAACTCCAGGAGATGGTGATGGACAGGGAGGCCTGGCGTGCTGCGCTTCATGGGGTCGCAAAGAGTTGGACACGACTGAGCGCCTGAACTGAACGGCACAAGAGAAAATAAGAAGCTTAATTTTAAAAGTTTAATCATATACACATTCAGTTCAATGACCCTCACCTATTTTCACATCAAAAGCAGTATCCATTAAAGCCGGAAGTGTTAGGGAAGGGTTAAAACCCTCACTGAAAATTTAAAGGAACAGGGGCTGTTAATTCTCTGCAACAGTCCCTACAACACTCCTATTTGGGGTGTAAAAAAGTCAGCTGATAAATTGAGACTCATTCAAGATACACGAATAAGTAGGGTCTAATCCTTATACTTTACTGTCTGAAATTCCTGAATGAGCCAAATATTTTTTCGTCGTTGATTTGAAGCTTGCTTTCTAGAGTTGAACCTATACTAAATCACCCTCCACCTATGACTTTTAAGACAACTGAGAGAATTCTTGGCCATTATAGGCTATTGCCTCATTTGGATTCCAGGTTATGGGGAACTTGCATGGCCTTTGTATAAGCTTGTCACTGAGATTCAGCAGGTCCAAGCACAAAGTGGTTTGGTCCCCAGACTCAAAAGGCTTTTAAGCCTCTTTAAACGGCTCTCTTGCAAGATCGTGCTTTCAGCTTGCCCACAGGATCACAGGATCAGAGTTTAGCGTGTTTGTTACTGAAAAAAAGGCTACGGCCACATTGCTTAAAGGGAATTGCTACTATTGTTTGGCTAATGCCTAAAGTTCCTAAATTTACTAAGGAGCAGAATCTTAACCATACTGACTTCTTCTGATGGAAGTGGGATCTTAAACTCTACAGTTCAGAGCAAGAATGTTCCACCTTTAAAGTTACTGTAACTCAAGGGGTGTCAAAACCTCTAGGAACAGAATATCATTTACACTGTTCCTGGAGACCCCAATCTTCAGGAAAAGCTAAAAAGGCTGATTACATGATGAAGAGGCGTCTGCATAAGCTAACTCGGGAAACACGAGACAGTTGCCTTCAAGTTCCACCCGTAGTTTTAACGGGGGCTCAAAGTGTTCCTAAGAAGGGACTGTCTGTATGACAGAATGCTTTCTTGAGCAGGTATTGTCACAGATCCTGAAGCCTTAAAATTAACTATGCAACCGCCCCATCAACTGAAGAGAAGGCAATGGCACCCCACTCCAGGACTCTCGCCTGGAGAATCCCAGGGATGGAGGAGCCTGGTGGGCTGCAGCCCATGGGGTCGCTGAGAGTTGGACACGACTCAGTGACTTCCCTTTCCCTTTTCCCTTTCATGCGCTGGAGAAGGAAATGGCAACCCACTCCAGTGTTCTTGCCTGGAGAATCCCAGGGACGGGGGAGCCTGGTGGGCTGCCGCCTGTGGGGTCCCACAGAGTCGGACACGACTGAAGCGACTCAGCAGCAGCAGCAGCAGCAATTGAAGGCGTCCCATGGTGGGTTTCTCCGCTTCAAAGAAAGAACTTTCCTCAGCTCCAGGACGACATCTAACGATGCTAAGATGGAGTGGTCTAACATATTGTACCTTAACCACGGACATAACGTAAGTTTTAATTTTGGTTATGTCTTAACTTGGCTTAATGACTCTTTTGCCTTACATCTGTAACTGTATAATGTGGTTGGTTTGTAACCATTTGAAAGCTTTGAAGTCGCAAGTGCTTATCCAGGCTCCTTCGAATGCCACAAACTCCTCCAACTTGTGATCTTGGGGTCCCTGGATCAGAGACCCTCAACATGAGGGTCAGGAGAATATGTTGCCTCAACAATTTAGGGATGACACCCCTCAACAGCAGGAAGCAATTATAGAAGGAAAACGACACCCCTTTCCCTTGGCGAGATAATTCTCTTAAAAGAAAAGGGGGGATTGAGAGAGTCAATTGCTAGGCAGATTGATAAATCTGGGGTTCCCCGAGGAGGAGAAAGGGGTCAGGGGTTCCCAAGAAGGAGATGGGTCTGGGGCTTTCGAAGTGGAGACAGGGGTCTGGAATTCTCAGGGAGGAGGAAAGAACAAAAGCCTTTTTTTTATCTACATTCCTTAATCTTAGTCACATAAAACATTTTTTTCTCTAAGCCCGGAACTAATGGTTACACAACAAACAAGTCAGTTTAATTCTGCACCAAGGATTATATTTTCACTTTCAGTGTCTATAGGTTTTCTGACCTATAGGTTTTTTGTATTTAAGGGCTGCCCAGGTGGTGCAGAGGTTAAAGCATCTGCCTGCAATGTGGGAGACCTGGGTTCGATCCCTGGGTCGGGAAGATCCCCTGGAGAAGGAAATGGCAACCCACTCCAGTACTCTTGCCTGGAGAATCCCATGGATGGGGGAGCCTGGTGGACTACAGTCCACGTGGTCACAAAGAGTCAGACAGGCTGAGTGACTTCACTTTCACTTAAGGATTATATAACCACAGTGTATCCTGCCAGCTTCTCCTTCCTGAAAACCTTCTGCCTGATCCTGGTATCTCAGAATGTGTATTATGGGAGTGGGTGTGGTAAGATCTTTCTATTGATAAGTTCCAATCCTCTCATCTTAAAAGGTAAAGTGTGGGAGTGGGTCTGGTAAAAATTTGTTTACAACCTTGAGACATTCTTTTGCTTTTTTATAAGAACCAATTTAAAAAGTGTGTAACTCCCTGGCTAACAGTAGCAAGGGAGGGGGCAACTCTCCATTCCCCTTCTCATGTCTATGTCAGAAGCTTTCTCAGTCACTTTTCAAACTTAACTGTGCTACACACACACACACACACACACACACACACAAAGAGAGTGGATACATGTGTAACTGATTCACTGTGCTATACAGGAAACCTACTGCAACATTGTAACTCAACCATCAGTTCAGTTCAGTTCTCCAATTAAAAAAATTTTTTTTTTAAAGTTTATCTGACCTTGTAGCTTCACAAGTTTCTAAAAGAGCCTCTGGTCTGTATTTTTGGCAGATAATTTGCTGGTAATAAATGGGACTCTCAACAGGGATGACGGGCCAGGGTTCAAGCAGCTCAGGGCTTTTTGCCTTAAGGCAAACCAAAGCGTCCAATTCTCCGTATCAACACATTGACTGGGGGTCTTGACATCCAATGCTGAATACAGAGAACGTAATTCTTCCTTTCTTCAACGACAGCCCTGGTATCTTTATTGCTGCCATGTCGTGTGGTACAACGGAAGGAGAGATCAGATGGGAGTTTGAATCTCAGCTCCACCATTTATTAACTATGAGACTCTGCGTGACCAACTTAAGTCTTTCTCAGCCTCCATTTCACTACCTTTAAAGGAGACGGGGGGAGGAGAAAACCACTATTTTTTAAATGTTAAATCATAGCGTCCGCCCAGAAGTGGAACTGCTGGATCTCATGGTAGTTCTTGAGTCCCCTGGAGAAGGAAATGCCAACCCACTCCAGTGTTGTTGCCTGGAGAATCCCGTGGACGGAGGAGCCCAGCGGGCTGCAGCCCATGGGGTCACAGAGAGTCGGACAGGACTGAGGACAAGGACGATACGTCTACTTTTAATGTCTGAGGCCCCTCCATGCCGTTTTGCAGCCTGGCTGCAGCACTCGACATTCCCACCCACGGTGCACGAGGGTTCCCCTTTCTCCACAGGCTCACCAATGATTGTCATCTCTCGTCTTGGCGATAAAAGCCATTCTGACGGGTCTGAGTTAATATCTCACGGCGGGTTTGATTTCCATTGGGAAAGAGATATCCGGAGCCGCGTGTTCGCTGCAGCACGACTCACGACATCCAAGATACGGAAGCAATCTCAGTGTCTGTACACAGATGCGTGGATAAAGAAGATGCAGTAGACACATAGCACGGAATATTACTCGGCCATAAAAAGGAAATCCTGCCAGTTTTATGCAACGGAAATGGACCTGGAGGGTATTACGCTAAGTGTATTATGCTAAGTGAAGTAAGTTAGAAAGACAGAGAGAGAGAGACAAATACTGTATGATCTCATTTATACGTGGAATCTAAAAAGGCTAATTAAAAAAAAAAAAGAGTGAAATGGTGGTTATCAAGGGTTGTATGTGTACTGAGTGCCTCAGTCCTCTCCGACTCTTTGTGACCCCCCAGACTGTAGCCCACCAGGCTCCTCTGTCCATGGGCTTCTCCAGGCAAGAATACTAGAGTGGGATGCCATTCCCTTCTCCAGGAGATCTTACCAACAGAGATAAGATCCATGTTTCCTGCATCCCAGGCAGGTTCTTTCCCGTCTGAGCCATCAGGGAAGCCTTGTGAAGTCTGATACTCAGCTGCAACAATGCGATTCAAGTGTTATAAATCACACATGGGTCTGACTTACAGTGAGAAAGGCAGGATTTTTTTTTTTTTTTTTAAACCAAACTGCAAAGGTGACTTGGAAAGTTGGGTATCAAGCCAAGATATGTGAGTGAGGAGAAGGAAATTTTAAAATATTTTTGTAATGACAATGATGAAGGAACACTTTGAACAAGCTGCAAAGGTGACTTAGTAAAGACGCCACAGGCCAGCATGTAAGAGGCTGGCAAACCCGGCCCCCCAGCCTCCGTTTATAAATAAAACTTTATTTCAACACAGCCACACCCCTTCGTTTTACGCACTGCCTGAGGCTGCTTTTGCACACTGCACAGGAAATGCCAAAAATACTGGCTAGTATATGATATAGTGCTGTGTCATATACCTACAACTTGTTTTAAAGGAATAGAACGTGAAAGATCTCAGCACAAGAAATACATTTATTTCTAACTATGTAAGGGGATGGATGTTACCAAGATGTACTAGTGTTTTTTGGTTTGTTTTGCTTGATACACATATATGGAATGACTTTGGTTGTAAACCTGAAACAAAGATCATTTTGTGGTCACTTACGTCTCAGCAAAACATAAACATGTAAAAAGAAAGATTGCCACTCTGGGCTAGATGAAAGCAGCGAAGCTACAGCTTTTCCCATGACCAAAGAAACAAACCAGAGTCAGACTTTTATCTTAAAAGATACAAAGTTTTATTAAACAAACCTGGAATCAATGGTATCATTCCATAAATTAGACAGCAGGAAAATCTTCCCAGGGTGTGTGTGTGTGTGTGTGTGTGTGTGTGTGTGTGTGTGTGTATACACACAAATCACAGTGATTTTAATTGTGCAAGGAATGGAGAGGTGTAGATACAGGCTTTTTTTTTTCTTTCTTTTTTAAGCCAGATGAGAAGCTGAGACCATCAGGGCGGGGCTCCCACTGAAACTCGGGCAGGAAGGTGGCACACCAGCCCTGGATGCTTCATCCGTTGAGAAAGAAAGAACTTCTGACCGCCCTGCAGAGCCAGGAAAGGCGGCTGGTGAGCAGAAACCCTTCTGATCCCAGTTGAAAAAAAAAAAAAAAAAAAAAAAACCCATGTGCCATGAGTTTTATTTAAATAACACACGAGTCCACCGTGGAAGAGCAAAGAGAATATCAACAGAAAACGTCTCCAGACACAATAACTTAGAGGGAACGGTTCCAGAATATTTCCTTTTGGATTATCAAGGATCGCGTGTGGTGGTGAGTACACAGGGTCGGCAGGAACAAGCTCGGTATGAAAAGGTGATGCTTGGTGGAAGCGCTGGCCCACCACTCGACCTCCACCAAGACGCAGACAGACACACACACAGACTCAAATATATTATTTTAGACAATCGTACAGGTGGTTGTCCTGTTTGTTCTTGGTGAGTCAGCAACGCCCACGCAAGTTGAACCGATTAGTCAAAAACAGATAAAGAACTGTACAGTATAGCCAATGTTTCAGCAGGTACAGAACACACGCCAGGCAGATGGACCACCGGAAAAAAGAAAAAGAGCACAGGCACCTCGTGTCACATCTCCACTGGGAGCGATCAAAAGACTTGCACGAAGCTATTCAATTCTGTGATGCAAAATCAGAGGGCTGGGGACCTAGAAAAGAAACTTTCCAATCTTGCCTGCTCCTGAAGCTGCATCAAGGATTCTGTTGTTATGATGGGGAGTGAGTGCGGTCTGCAGGGCTCACCCAGGTGGGGCGGCCCTCGGTGCCTTCAGAGCAGGGCGTTGGGGTCCTGCATGAGCAGGATGCAGCCAAGTCTCACAGCTAAAAGTGGTTTCCAATCGAGACGCAAGGTAGGTCGTAGGCAGAAACGGCAAACGCAAGTCACATCACTCAACCGCTTGGCGCTGCCGGTGACTCGGATGGGTGGCAGACTGGTCCTGAAATGCACGTAGAGAGAAAGAGAGCAAGCATCTCCCGAGACGGTGAAAGCCAGGTGATGCCAGACCTGCTCGAGGAGCAAGAATGGGAGGAGTTTTAAAGCATCATGATCGGGTGACGTGCACGCCGCGCATCGGGTTTTTTCTCCTTTGCCTATTTTGACAAATCGACAGCAGAGATCCTGTTTTTTGTTTTTTGCCCATTGCTGGTCAATGATACATGTCTGCTGAGCAGGATATCCCAACCGCCGTGACCGCGGGCAATATGCTGTTATCTCCTTGTGAGTTTTACAGATGGCTCTCAAACCAGGCTGGCTTTATTCTTCCCCGAGGAAAACAATACCCACCCCAATCCACCTCTTGAAATCAATGCCATTTCCTAAAGACTTTACAAGAGTTTCTTTTTGGGGGTAGGTGGGGGGTGGAATAAGAACCATTTTTAAAGTCTTTACTGAATTTGTGACATTGCTTCTGCTTCATATTTTTGGCTTTCTAATACTAAGGCAGCGGCATCTCAGCTCCCCCCACCAGGGATTAAACTCACACCACCTCCCCCGCAACACTGGAAGGTGACGTCTTAACCACTAGGCCACCAGGGAGGGGGTGGCGGGGGAGTCCAAGACTTTTTTAAAGAGTATTGTCACTTAAGGAGATATTGCCAACTTATTAAACGGCAGCAAACAAAAAACAGATCCCTCCTTTTCCGGTTCGGAATGTTGTCTCGGTGGCGGTGAACGTTCTTCAAAGCCTTGCACACCCTGATTACTTTTGATCCAAGACTTGAATGCTTGGATCACAGAATGCCTCCAGGGAGTGAACGATTTTCTGGTTGTATGTGCTGAGCTGTCCATGTGTTTAAGACTCATTTTGATCACGCCCAGCGTTGCATGACGTCAGACCATTTAATTTACGGCCCAGCCACCAGCACACAATGCTCTCACTAAACGGGCGCCAGGGGTGTCAAAGGTGAGGTAAACCCCGCCTGGCGGTGTTGGACTTCCTCTTCCTTTCCAATAGGCTTTGCATGGCTGCTGGTCAACGCCCATGCTTTTATAAAGAAGCGAGCCATCCCTGGTATCTGAACCTTTGTTTTCCCTGCATAGTTCTTCAAAATTAAGGCAACGCATTTTCATGCGTTCTTGTGCTATTTTCATCTCATAAATTACATCCCAGAGAGGAAGAATGAAGCCCAAAAAATATGCATCGGGATCAACATGTGTATTTAGAATTTTTGTCTTGTGTTCAAGAAAGGTGTTTCATTTACTTTGTATTTTCTTAAGCATAAGGCTCCAAATAATACTCGTTTATTTTTACAGTCAGAGGACACAAGACTTAATGCTTTTCCTCGTGGGGTCTGTATCTCTGCGCAGGTTCACGCTGCTCATTCAACCTGCTAGCATTCAATGACCTAAGAGTTCAGCAACGGCATGATAAAATCTTAGACCCAGTTGGCTCACCGTCTCAACCAAAGAGCGTGGTGATGGGAAAGTACAGACTCAAAGGAACAGTTCTCTGGGAACAGTTATCCAAGTGCACCCTTTGAAAGTACATTTTTAATGAGCTGCCCATTGTAAGGTTTATTTTACTTAGTCTTGGACTCACTCTCACCTACGGAACGGACTGCTCTTTGAAGGTGAGGTCATTTACGAGGAGGGGGTGATTTAGCGCTTCGGCTCAATGTGTCACTGCTCTTCACATCTCCTTCGAGCACACACGGCCCTTGTCTTCTGATCCAGCAGTTGCTGTTGTTCAGTTGCAACTTCAGTTGTCTTTTTGCGACCCATGGACTGCAGCACGCCAGGCCTCCCTGTCCGTCACCAACTCCCAGAGCGTGCTCAAACTCATACCCATGGAGTCGGTGATGCCATCCAGCCATCTCATCCTCTGTCGTCCCCTTCTCCTCCCGTCTTCAATCCTTCCCAGCATCAGGGTGTTTTCCAATGAGTCAGCTCTTCGAATGAGGTGGCCAAAGTACTGGAGCTTCAGCTTGAGCATCAGTCCTTCCAATGAACACCCAGGACAAATCTCCTTTAAGATGGACAGGTTGGATCTCCCTGCAGTCCAGGGGACTCTCAAGAGTCTTTTCCAGCACCACAGTTAACAAGCATCCAGTCTTCAGGGTGCAAATGGTCAAATCTGATATATACATGTATGTCCTTTGACATTTGTGCTACGTTACCGTATACTTTTCCCAAACATCAGCTCTCCACACCCCTAGATGTGCCTGCAGAAGCGAGGGAAGCAAAAGCTGGGAAAGATGCGCCTTTCTGGCCCAGCGCAGGGGGAAAAACAGTCAGCAGGTGAGCCAGGAATACCTGAGTTGCAGAGACCTGAGGAGTTGAAAGCTGAGGGCGCACCCAAGCCTTTATAGCAACACGTCCCGAGGACACACTCTGCCTGCAACCCTGCGGCCCAAGGAGCTGCACCTTTCTGGGCAGGAGAAGGGAGGATGCAGGGCTTGGGGGGAGGGAGGGGCCTGGGGAGTCTACTGACTGACCCCTGGCAGCCACTGAAGGCTCTAGAACCGACTGTTTAAACGCACAGACCTCCGCGGGCTAGGGCATGGTTGGACCCTACGACCGGATTCTACACAACGGGTTTCAGCCACTCTTGTCTTTCCAGCTGAGTGCCGTTTAGGCTGTTTTTCACAGCCAAGGTTAGAATCAGAAAGCCGAAGAGAAAGAGGGTAAAGAAGGCGATGAATGAGGATGCCAAGCACCTCTGACCACGTCCTGCTTCTGGGAAGACACAAAGTTACACAGCAGCACTTGCTCAGGCCGACACACTCGATACCTGGCTTTCGGGATCGACAGAGTTCACGGTCCTCACCCAACCCTCGGGTCCAAAGGGAAAACAAAGCTCACCCCAGGCTGGTCCGGGCGGGCCCGGCAGGTCTGTGAAACCAGAAGCATGGCGAACGCTGACGGGGAGAGATAAAACCAGGCAGAAACAAGGAAGGTTCAAACGGTTCTATCGTATCCCTTCCGTTCCTTGCTTTTCCCAAAACCAAAGGGGAAAAGAAACACATGTGTGTGGAGGTCCTCGAGCCAATGCTGAAAAGAGACGCTTCTGCATCGGGAGATGCATTTTTGGTCCAGGGATTCCACCTGGAATATGAATAGCTAGCCACCTCCCTACATAGTCTGAATTTTTTTTTTTTAATGCCACAGACAAAAGTCCTTGAAAAGCATTCGCACTCAGTGGCTAGTCTTGGGACTAAAATTCAAACTCACATCTCCTTCCTTTGCCTTCTGGTTTCAAGACCTCAGGCTACCAGACACAGCGATACAGACCATCATAGGATTTAACCATAAAATGCATGTAAGATGATAAAAAAATGCATATACCATAACTTTTTAAAATTTTGTCCAGCAACAGAACAGATTCATTAAAAGAAAAAGAAAAATCTGAAACATAAATATAATCTCTGGAAAGTAAGAACATGTACATCGATACACAATTTCTGTGCTCCAAGCATACCGCCTTTTTTTATACACAGATACGAGCAAACGCACAGACACACACACAATTTGTGGTTATATCTGAACAAGTTCAGCTCAAACTTAAAAAGTCAAGTCTATGACGGGAAAAAAAAAAAAATGAAACCAAGATATTCCAGTTAGGAACACACGAGGCTAAAAAGAAGAAAACCTGCAACCAAACAAAAGTTCAAAGTGTCCTACTGTGCGGCCGATTTCCAGTAGATTAAATAATTCCAGGGCCAGGAACGTCAACAGCTCTGCAATCCCTTTATACACATCCGGGCGTATACAAACGCGGAAGCACCCTCACTCCAAGAAGAAGACAGATGCTTCCTCGGGTTGGCATGGGGGCCACTGTGTGTCCCAGGCAGGCTCAGATCACCCTGTGTCTGGCAGAAATAAAACAAAGCATTTGGTTACTTTTGTAAATGTTTATTCTTTTTTATCTTTTGCTTGCCCTGTGTGGCACACGAGATCTTATTTCCCCAAGCAAGGATTGAACCTGCATCATTGGAAGCATGGAGTCTTACCCACCGGACCACCAGGGAAGTCTGGATTTTGTTAAGTTTTCAATACACCTGGGTACCACGTGTCATCTCAACAGTAACAACAAGGGTAGCCCAAGAGAAGCCAAAGATTCCTTTCACATCCTCATTGCAAAGACCCACGAGCCTGAATTCTACGGAGCGAGAATGCCGGATAAAGTAAATTGAAAGAATTTTTTTAAAAGGTGGGTTTCTCCATGTTCCATAGAACCAGCCCCATCTCGTCCACAATTTGAAAAGAGATTCAGCCCAGAAACCAAAAAGTGGGTCCCTGTTTCCTGGTACTTTGCCACAGGACCTCACCATCAGACAAAACATTGCACAATGAAGGAAAAAAACCTACAGGGCCCAGACTCACAATCTAAGTCAGCTTCTGTTTTGTAAATCAGTTCAACCCACAAGGACCCACCATAGAGCACAGGGAAGTCTGCTGAGTACTCTCTTATAACCTATATGGGAAAAGAATTTGAGAAAGAAGAACTACATGTATATGTAAAATATATATATATATATATAAGAAATTTAAAAATAAACAAATTCAACTGATACAGGGCTTGCCAGGTGATTCAGATGATAAGGAACCCGCCTGCCAATGCACAAGACCGGGTTCCATTCCCTGGGTTGGGAAGATTCCCTTGGGGAAGGGAATGGCAACCCACTCCAGTGTTCTCGCCTGCAGAATCCCATGGCCAGAGGGGCCTGCTGCACTACACACCACGGGGTCACAGAGAGTCAGACATGACTCAGCGACTAACACGTTCACTTTCACTTACTTCCAAGTGATATCGTGAATGAATGAAATGAAAAGGTGCCTTGATATTTCAAAACTCAATGCATAAAATAAAGATATACCCTCCAGGCGGGGAGTCCCGAGCTCAGAAATTCTTGAAGACGTCCAGCTCTTTCTGTGACACGGGCGGGGCAGAACTCCAGTCGTTCTCAGGATATGCTTCGAAGTTGGAGGTATCGTCTTCACTGCACAGCTTGGGGACGATTGGGGGCTGAGGAACCAGCAAAGATACCACGCCGCGGTTACAGAGGAACAGTGTTCACCAGTGAGCTTACACTCAGCCATGCTTCAGTTTTACCACACTTTGCAGATACTGTGTTTGTTTTTTTAATAAATCAAAGCATTGCAAAAACCTTACCAGTCTGCAACAAGGAAGTTGTTACATTCAGGCAAGCCCGGTTTTATCACACTTTCAACATACTGTCTTTGTTCTCTCTTTTTTTTTTTTTTAAATCAAAGCTTTGCAGAAACCTTGGATGGAACAAGTCTGCACCAGGAAGTTGTTACATTCAGGGATGCCTAGTTTTATTGCACCATACAGATACTATGTTTTGTTTTGTTTATAAATCAAAGCTTTGCAGAAACCTTGGATGGAGCAATCTGCACCAGGAAGCTGTTACATTCGGGCCTAGTTTTATTGCACTTTATAGCTCAGTTGGTAAAGAATCCGCCTGCAATGCAGGAGAGCTGGGTTCCATCCCTGGGTCGGGAAGATCCCCTGGAGGAGAGCACGGCAACTCACCCCAGTATTCTTGCCTGGGGAATCCCCATGGACAGAGAAGCCTGGTGGGCCACAGTCCATGGGGTCGCAAAGAGTCGGACACAACGACTCAGTGTGCACACACGTACAGACTCCTTTATTTGGGTGTCTCTTTTTTTTTTTTTAATGTAATCCAAGTTTCGCAGAAACCTGCATGGAGCAAGTCTGCCCCAGGAAGTTGTTACATTCAGGCATGCCTCATTTAATTGTGCTTTGGACATACTGTGTTTTTTGCACTTTGAAGCTTTGCAGAAACTGTACATCGAGCAAGTCTGCGTCCTGCCTTTTCGCTCTGTGTCACCTTCTGATAATTCTCACATTTCAAACTTTCATGATGTTACTTGTTAGGCTGATCTGGGACCGCTGATCTTTGATGTAAATACTGACACTGGTATCCTTTTGTTTTGTATGTTTCAATTAAGGGATAGATGTTCTTTTAAGACTCTCTGCCACTCCATGGACTGCAGCGCCCCAGGCTCCCCCTGTCCATCGGATTCTCCAGGCAAGAATACTGGAGTGCTTTACCAGTCCCTTCTCCAGGGGAATCTTCCTGGCCCAGGGATGGAACCAGGGACGCCTGCATCGCAGGAGGTCTCTTTACCAACAGAACCACCGGGGAAGCCCGACTCTTCAGCTCAGGTCTTCCCTCTCACCAGTGTGAACTTCAGCTATTAAGGCTTTGAATCACTGCCTTAGGTACTCATCCTAAGGAACGGAGCCACAGCCTCAGAGCCCGCGTCTGTGTTCAGAGAGAGCTTGAGGCTTCCCCGGGTACACGTCGACAGACTTGACGTACGGCCGTACCTTCAGCTTCCTCTCGGGGACCGCGCCCCAGTCCACGAGCCGGAACCACCGGTGCTGTTTGACGTCCTCAGCTCCGTTCTGCAAAAAGGAACAGCCGTCAGCAGCGCAGAGAAGGCCGGCAGGACGGGAAAGCAGGGAGCACAGAGAGCCTCCGGACGATTCCACACAGAGAGAAACACGGGTTCGCCATGACTCGAGCCTTTGTCCCCGGAGAAAAGCACCAATGAAGGCGTGTGAGTGTCATTCTGTGCTTTGGGTCATGAGAGAAAGAAACAGCCATGGAGTTCAGGCTTCCCTGGTGGCTCAGGGGTGGTTCCGTCCCTGGGTGGGGAAGACCCCCTGGAGAAGGCAAGCCAATCCAGTATTCCTGCCTGGAGAATCCCTTGGACAGAGGAGCCCGGCGGGCTGTACTCCATGGGGTTGCAGAGAGTCGGAGACGACTCGGTGACTAACCAGCGCCAACATGCTGTTCACGCGCACACTGCCACAAAGACCAAAGGGTAATCAAGGCTCAGGCCCTCCCAGCGTGAAGTGGGATTTTCACCGTGACAATTCCCTTCAGCTGAAGCTATGCTCATTTTCTGTGTGTGAGCGTGTTAGTTGCTCAGTCGTGCCCAACTCTTTGCAACCCTCTGGACTGTAGCCCCGCCAGGCTCCTCTGTCCGTGGGGATTCTCCAGGCAAGAATACTGGAGTGGGTTGCCATTTCCTTCTCCACGGGTTCTTCCCGACCCAGGGATCGAACCTGGGTCTCCTGCATTGCAGGCGGGAAGCTTTATCACCTGACCTACTTTTACAAATGTATAAATTGAGGTTCACAAAATGATGTCGTTTGCTCACTTCGGCCCACAGATTAAGTCACGTGACTATGATGTAAATCGAGGATATCACACTTGAGAGATGGGTTTTTCTTTTTTTTAAAAGGCCTTGCAGCGTGCGGGATTTTAATTCCCCAACCCGGGATCGGAACCTCGTCGCCTGCAGTAGAAGCCTGCAGTCTTAAGCACTGGACCGCCAGGGAAGTCAGGAAACTTCAGAGAAGTGGTAGCTACAGGTTACTGGGTTCTTCTGGAAGGAACGAGCCTGTTCTTTAAAACTGTGGTGACGGTAGCATCATTTTGCTAACACATCGCAAGTCATCCGACTCTCGGATTTAAAGGGGTAACTGCCTGGCATGCGAATGATGAGAGGGAGGTTCAAGGGGGAAGGGGACATGGGTATCCCTATGGCAGACTCGGGCTGACGTGGGGCAGAAACCAACATAATATCGTAAAGCAATTATCCATCAGTGAAAATTTTTAAAAATATTCAGAAACAAAAAAAAAATGCATAAGTAAATAAAGAAAGCGACGATTAGTTAACTTATGGATCACTGCTGAGTCACTGACTTCTTTGGAGAGATGAGGAGACCCGATTCTGGGTGAATCAAATCTGAAATTTTGGCCAATGAAAGGGTAAGAGTGTTCTGCCATTGTTGACATGCCTCAAGTCAGATGAGAGGCATTTAAAGCGAGTACCACTTAATAGGTGCCAAGATGCTCAGTCATGTCCGACTCTTTGCGACCCTCGTGGACTGTAGCCCTCCAGGCTCCTCTGTCCAGAGGCATTCTCCAGGCAAGAATACTGGAGTGGGTTGCCTTTCCGTTCTCCAGGGGATCTTCCCAACCCAGGGATCGAACTGAGGTCTCCCGCATTGCAGGCAGATTCTTTACCAGCTGAGCCCCCAGGGAAGCCCAAGAACACTGGAGTAGGTTGCCTTTCCCTTCTCCAGGGGATCTTCCCGACCCAGGGATGGAAGTCGAGTCTCTTACGTCCCCTGCACTGGCAGGCAGACTTTTTACCACGAAGCTCACATGGGAAGCCGCTACCGTTCCACATACAGGGATACAAATACTGACCTTCATGTTTCCCAGCCTCCTCGTTCTGTCGGTAACGAGCAGTTTCCTGATGAGGTCCCTGTTTGGGCCGGGGGTTGGAGGCGGGCAAGAAGACAGAAACACAGACACGTTGATACGGACCCACGCAAACACAGCAGGTCAACAGCAATGAAATCCACACCATACAAGGACACCCGCCCCGTGATGCAGTCTTCACGCTGGCTCAACGTCGTCCAGCCTTTCTCACCACTGTTGAGTGCTCAGTGGCTCCAGCCCTGTCTGACTCTCTTCAACACCGTGGACTGCAGCCCGCCAGGCTCCTCCGTCCGTGGGATTCTCCAGGCGAGAATACTGGAGTGGGTTGCCGTTCCCTCCTCCAGGGGATCTTCCCCGACCGAGGGACTGAACCCACATCTCATGTCTCCTGAATCGGCAGGCGGGTTCTTCATAACTAGCTTCACCTGGGAAGGCCCTTTCTCACCACTATCTGTTCCTAAATACCCTGAACAATTTACGCAATGCTGAGTTGCAACCCAGCTAAGGCGCAGAGGTTGATCAAATCATCGTAGAGATGAACAGCCTTTGAACATGAGCTGGAGAAACCGTGTCTGCCCTGGGGATGTCTGACCTTCATTTCAAATACACCTGCCAGGCCAGCCCCGGCCAAGTACACAACGTGTGACTCTACCAAAATCAGTCATCACGCTTTGCCCGGTGGGTCTACTTATCTTTGGGATTCTTGTCTGGACTCCTTGCCGTCCCAGAAGCAAGAGAAGTATTTCTGTGTGTGCTGGGTCACTGAGATTTTCCTTCTAAATAGCAGATGGTATCAGAATACTGACTCACTGGACATCAACCCTGAATACTCATCAGAAGGATGGATGCTGAAGCTTCAATCCTTTGACCACCTGATGCAAAGAACTGACTCATTAGAAAAGACCCTGATGCTGGGAAAGACCGAAGGCAGGAGGAGAAGGGGACGACAGAAGATGAGATGGTTGGATGGCGTCAGCAACTCAATGGACATGAGTTTGAGTAAGCTCTGGGAGATGGTGATGAACAGGGAAGGCTGGCGTGCTACAGTCCATGGGGTCGCAAAGAGTCAGATACGACTGGGCGCCTGAACGGCAACAAAAATCGCAACGCAGAAGGGTGGAGAGGCCTGCATTCACACCACAGATGAGGATTCAACACAATTACGTCAAAGCATGTTTCAAGAAATCACTTCCTTTTATTTCCCCCTTAAAAACTTTGCTTAAGCAACATAATCACTCACAGTGCTTACACATGATACAAGGGTTCCCCGGTAGCTCAGCAGTGTAGAATCTGCCTGCCAACGCAGGAGATGCAGAAGACCCGGGCTTGATCCCTGGGTCGGGAAGACCCCCTGGAGGAGGGTAAGGCAACCCACTCCAGTATTCTCACCTGAGAATCCCACGGACAGAGGAGCCTGGCGGGCTATAGTCCGTGGGGTCGCCAAGAGTCAGACGTGATTGCAGCGACTTAGCACACAAAGCCATCCTAAGTCATCGAGGCCCGCACCAGCCACCAAACTAGCTGGGGGCAACAAGGGCCTTATTTTCGAATAACAAAGCTGCTTCCTCATTCAATATGATGACAAACAGCCTTTATTCGCTAATGATAAATACACCCATTCTCTCAACAGACGTAAAATACGGCTGCGAGTCGTGAAGAGAGGAAGTGTGATCCCAGCAGAATCATGAAAAGCTTTCCCCTTTTCGGGGGGAAAAGAAGACCCACCCACAGAGCGTCAGCTGAATTCAGACGAACAAACCAGGATGGTACCCAGCTGGGCAGGACGCCAGAAATGAACGCCCCTCAAAGACCAGAGAGGACGGCTGACTTACTTGACGCTGAACTCCAAATGTCTGGGGAAGTCGATCTTGCCAGCAAGAATCTTCTGATAGATGCCAAAGGCGTTGTCATCGAAAAACGGAGGAAACCTGTTAGGAAGATTAAGAAGTCTATTTTTAACGGCCAGTGTGGGGGAAAAACAAAAGAAAACAAAACACCCGCAGGCGTTATAAGTGTGGCTTCCTTCCGCCTGCCACGGGCAGAAGAGAATTTTATTTTGCGGGGTGCGCTTTCTCCTCTCCCCCTGGAGTCACGGATGACTCAGGACCAGCTACGGAGGCACGGTTCCCAGAGGCCAAGCGGGAGGCACTTTGTCCCAACGACAGACGACGGGCAGGTCTAGAAAAGGTCACGACCACGAGGCTGGGTGGCCAGCCAGACAGCACAGAGCCACTTGCTGGCTGTTGTCTAGCCACCGAGTCGTGTCCGAGTCTTTGCGACCCTGTGGACTGCAGGCGCACCAGGCTCCTCTGTCCGTGGGATTCTCCAAGGCTGGGAGACCGAAGTGGGTTGCCATTTCCTCCTCCAGGGGAATCTTTCCAAACCCAGGGGTCCCACCTGCGTCCCGTCTTGGCTGGTAAGCTCTTCACCCCGGAGCGCACCTGGGAAGCCCATTACGGTCTCAGATCTACAACTAACCCGGCCAGTTCGCTTCTAGAGTAACGAGCTTCCGTGGATTTCGAACCTACCGCGGCCGAGACACCCAGCCCGCGGCGAGTGTGAACGCCTTGGAGGGAATAAACCCCCCGAGTCGGCCCTCCGCCCCGGAGCCAGCGGCTGGTTCCAACAGCGGCCGGGGGTTCGTATCCCTGCCTGGGGCGGTGGCTGTGAATGAGGATACGCCGCGGGATGGTTTCATTCAGAAACAGGCCCGGGAGAAGACGCATCACACGTTCCTCCACGGGCTCCTGGAGAATACGGTACACGGAGCCCCGAGGAAGCTGGCGTGCCACGCACCATCATGAGAAAGGTCTGCGGGCGGTAGCTTTAACGAGCGGAAAAAAGTCATCACGAGGGAGAGCTCACAGATGGAGCCTGAGAGAAAAAGCAGACGGAACGTGGATCCGAGGTCGGAGAGCGGAAAGCAGCCGAAGACGGCGCCCACAGCTGACCTGTGTGTCAGTCGCTCAGTCGTGTCCGACTCTTTGCCACCCCACGGACTATATATACAGTCCATGGGATTCCCCAGGCCAAGAAGACTGGAGTGGGGAGCCTTTCCCTTCTCTAAGGGAATCTTCCCGACCCAGGGATGGAACCCAGGTCTCCCTCATTGCAGGCAGATTCTTTACCAACTGACCTATCGGGGAAGCCCGCCCAGACTTGAAAGTTATCTCCAAGTGTCTATCTTTAATCGAATGGAAACCTTCCAAGAATTTGTTTATTGGCCACATGGAATGGGATATGGGCTATTCCTGCCCTGACCAGGGACAGAAGTCACACTGCTCACAGTGGAAGCTCAGAGTCTTAACCAGGGAAGCCTCCCTCCTTCTAAGCCTTTTTTTTTTTTTTTTAATTTGACTAATTTAACTGAAGGATGACCAACCTAGACAGCATGTTAAAAAGCAGAGACATTACTTTGTCAACAAACGTCCATCTACTCAAGGCTGTGGTTTTTCCAATAGTCATGTATGGATGTGAGAGCTGGATTACAAAGAAAGCTGAGCGCCGAAGAATGGATGCTTTTGAACTGTGGTGTTGGAGAAGACTCTTGAGAGTCCCTTGGGCTGCAAGGAGAGCCAACCAGTCCATCCTAAAGGAAATCGGTCCTGAGTGTTCATTGGAGGGACTGAAGCTGAAGCTGAAGCTCCAATCCTTTGGCCACCTGATGTGAAGAGCTGACTCATTTGAAAAGACCCTGATGCTGGGAAAGATTGAAGGCGGGAGGAGAAGGGGGCGACAGAGGATGAGATGGCTGGATGGCATCACAGACTCGATGGGCATGAGTTGGAGCAAGCTTCGGGAGTTGGTGGTGGACAGGAAGGCCTGGCGTGCTGCAGTCCATGGGGTCGCAAAGAGTCGGATATGCCTGAGTGACTGAACTGGAGGAAAATTACTTGACAACACGGCGATGGTCTTAATAAAACAGGCAGTGGGTGCCGTTCACACACGTGGGCACGACCTGCATCTTGACATCAGCCGTGGTGAGCTGTAGAGAGAAGGACCACCTGTACTGCCCCATGAAGGCAAGCTCAAGAATTTCATCTTAAAAAAAATGCACGGCCGGGAACTTTTGCGGCGGTCCAGTGGCTGAGAATCCGCCTTACAACACGGACGACGCCAGTTCCATCTCTGGTCGAGGAGCTAAGACCGTGGAGCAAGTGAGCCCGACGTGCTGCATCCACGGAGTCCAAGCTACACACAACCAGAGTGTCTGCAGGCCACGAAAGAGCTGGCCGGCTACAACTGACCACTACCGCCCAAAGCAGCCAAATAAATGTTCTTTTAAAAGAACGCACATCAGGGCCTTCCCAGTGGGTCAGTGGCAAAGAATCTGCCTGCCAGTGCAGGACACATGGGTTCAATCCCTGACCCGGGAAGATCCCACACGCCTCAGAGTATCTAACCCGGACCGACCCCACAACCAAAAAGTATGTATACCGATTTTGCAATATTTCTTCCCCATCCTCTATCCGTCATCTTTTTTTATAGACATCTTTGACCTGCCTGAATATTCCTGGTGGCTAAGAAGGTAAAGAATCTGCCTCTCAATGCAGGACACCTGGGTTTGATCCCTGGGTGGGAAGATCCCTTGGAGAAGGGCACGGCAACCCACTCCAGAATTCTTGCCTGGAGAATCCTGTGGACAGAGGAGTCTGACGGGCTACGGTCCATGCGGTCGCAGACTCAGACACGACTGAAGCTATGCTTGGCAAACACAGAACACACATCCTATTACGATACCATGAGGATCAGTTCCGGAGAAGGCAATGGCTCCCCACTCCGGTACTCTTGCCTGGAAAACCCCACGGACGGAGGAGCCTGGCGGGCTGCAGTCGGACACGACTGAGCGACTTCACTTTCACTTTTCACTTTCATGCATTGGAGAAGGAAATGGCAACCCACTCCAGGGTTCTCGCCTGGAGAATCCCAGGGACGGGGGAGCCTAGTGGGCTGCCATCTATGGGGTCGCACAGGCTCGGACACGACTGAAGAGACTCAGCAGCAGGACCAGTTCAGTTCAGTTCGGTCACTCAGCCGTGTCCGACGACTAGGATACAGTGTATTGAAATACTAGACTTCTAATAATTATGTTTACAGAATAACTAATAATCTTTCTAACGTATCCTAATATTATATTCTAATTCTCTCTCTTGTATTTTAATAATTTCTATTGTAGTATATTCGAGTACCCTATAGAATATGTAAGTTCCCATCGTAGAAGAGCACAGTCGCTCAGTCATGTCCTACGCTTTCTGACCCCATGGACTGTAGCCCGCTAGGCTCCTCTGTCCGTGGGATTCTCCAGGGAAGAACACTGGAGTGGGTCGCCATGCCCTTCTCCAGGGGATCTTCCCAACCCAGGGATCCAACCCAGGTCTCCTGCATTGCAGGCAGATTCTTTACTGTCTGAGCCACCAGGGAAGGCCCGGATGTCCTAACAATATGCCATTTTCTTCCAACAACATGTCTTCTAATCGTATACTATATTCCAGCATTACCTTTGCTATGATATTCCATATTATTATATTCTATGAAATTACATTCCCCCCCCCCCCGTAATAATACAGACAAAAAAAAAAAAAGACACAGGAAGTCCATTCTAGGAAAACATCTTCTGGGCAGCGGGATTCAATTCTCGGGCAACGCTACCCTCTGCTGGTCAGAAATGCTCGGGAAGGAACACAGCCACCCGTGGCTGGGACGTGTCTGGAACACTGATTAAACACAGGCGCAGAACGATGTATGATTCTTGCATTTCTTTTTACATTTTGCATTTCTGATACCGTAGTGAAAGCATTTTACTGTTGTGTTTCTGACCGGGACTTCCTGGGCTGGGGTGCATGGGAAGGGATTTTTTTTTTTTTTTTTTTTGGTCTATTTGATTGACTACAGAGGTGCGTGTGAGCAAAGAGAGAGAGAGAGGAACAGAAGAAGGGCAAGGGGACGGAGGAGGGGCAGACGGGGGCGGGGAGGAGTCCTGGGCGGACAATCCCCCCTCCCCTGCCTGCCGGCCAAGCACAGCATCCCAACAAAAGAGCCAGGATGGCCAGGAAGCAGCTAGTCCACGGACATCTACGGGGAAGATGCTTGCTCTGTCTGCCCAGTGTGGGCAAATGTGTGCATGCGAGCTCAGTTGCTCAGTCGTATCCGACTCTTTGGCGACCCTGTGGACTGTAGCCCCGACAGGCTCCTCTGTCCATGGGATTCTCTAGGCGAGGACCCTGGAGTGGGTCGCCATTTCCCTTCTCCAGGGGAATCTTCCCGACTCAGGGATCGAACCCGCCTCTTTCCACTTCTGCATTGCAGACAGATTCTTCACCGCCTCCCGGAATTCCTAGCAACACCTCACGAAAATGCCAGACGTGAGTGGTTAATCATGCTGAGACAGCATGCGTCTCACTGGAATCTGGACCAGGGAGGTAAATGGAATTCCAAACATTCCCCGAGGCATTCTTGGGGTTTTCAGGAAAGAACGCACTCTTTCCTTTCTGCAGTGCTGTTCCTTCCAAATGTCCAAAAGAGCATTTCTTTATCCAACACGCCCGCTCCCCAGCTCGGGGCTTCCCTGGTGGCTCAGATGGCAAAGAATCTGCAACCCAGGAAACTCGGGTTCCACCCCTGGGTTGGGAAGATCCCCTGGGGGAGGGCATGGCAACCCACTCCACTATTCTCGTCTGGGACAATTCCACAGACACAGAAGCCCGGTGGGCTACAGTCCACGGGGTCGCAAAGAGCTGGACACGACTCAATCACTGGCATATACTACGCCCAGCTCCGGGAATCACTCCGGAGGGATCAGTGCGTGATCAATCGTATATTCTTGGCAGACAGGGACATTTAGAGACAAAAGATCTCAACAGACACGCCCTGCTGGCCCTCCAAGCTCCTGCTGCTTCTTTTGAACGCAAGCCGAATGGTCAGTTCATGTCATCATCACCCACAGTGGGAAACTTTCGGAGGACTCCACTCCAAGTGTGTGCCTCCCGACTATCCCTGCACCTAACCCTGCAGGCTGAGCACCCAGGGAACCGTGGGAGACCCCACTCCCAGTGTGTCCATCTCTGACCACCCTGCGTGAAATCCCAGGGGCTAAGCCCCCTAGCTAGAGCAAGCAAACACGGCAGGGAGCCGCAGGCATCTTCCCCACGGAAACGGTACTCACCCCGACAGCATCTCGAATATCAGGACGCCAAGTGCCCACCAGTCCACTGCTCGGCCGTGGCCCTTGCTCTGAATGACCTCGGGGGCCAGGTACTCGGGGGTCCCGCAGAGGGTCCACGTCCTGTGGGAAGAGAAGGAGGAGGTGGGGTCCACAGAACTCAGCTGTGATTGGCCGACGCATGGACCTCAGGAGCGGGGAGGCTACGTCACTGAATTAATCTACGCGGAGCCTTAGACCCCAACCCTGTTGATAAACACCGCAACGCTGTCCTCTGTGGCGTTTTTCCTTTTATAAACACTTTTTTTTCAATTTAAGGTTTTCAACTTTTACTTCATATTAGCATACAGCCGATGAACAACGTTATGATGGTTTCAGGGGGACAGTGAAGGGACTCAGCCACACATACACACATATCCATTCTCCCCCAAACTCCCTCCCATCCAGGCTGCAACGTGACACTCAGCAGAGTTCCCTGTGCCGTCCAGCAGGTCCTTGCTGGTTCTCCATGTTAAATATGGCAGTGTGTCCATGTCCATCCCAGACTCCCTGACTATCCCTTCCCCATCCTTCCCCCAGCAACCATAAGGTTATTACAGAGTATTGAGCAGAGTTCCCTGTGCTGTCCAGCAGGTCCTTGCTGGTTCTCCATGTTAAACACAGCCATGTGTCCATGTCCATCCCAGACTCCCTGATTATCCCTTCCCCATCCTTCCCCCTGGAACCATAAGGTTATTACAGAGTACTGAGCAGAGTTCCCTGTGCTGGACAGCAGGTCCTTGTCTTTATCCTACCCCATACATAAAGACAATAACCTTGTCTTCCCTGAGTTTCTTCCTTTTATGATCATGGCGAAATGACGAAAGTCACTCAGTCACATCCAGTTCTTCGCACAACCCCATGGACAGTGGCCCAGCAGGGTCCTCTGGCATTCTTCAAGTAAGAATTCTTGGAGTGATTCTTCTCCAAGTAAGATTCTCTAAGTGAAAGTACCAGAGTGGGTTGCCATTTCCTCCTCCAGGGGACCTTCGTGACCCAGGGATGCAGCCCGGGTCTCCTGCTTGGCAGCCAGCTTCTTTCCAGTCTGAGCCAACAGGGAAGCCCTGCTCCCTTTCGTGAACATTCGCTAACCAGAACAGACTCGAGGTAACCGTCCTGTTCTCACTGTGCTGTTCTTGGTGTTTCCCTTCCCTGCTCAGAAGCAAAACCCCCCCAGTCCTGTTTTCCCATAAAACGTTATGAAAACAGGTTCAAGCCACTGACGTGTGAAGCCTGCTGTACCTGGGAGTGACTGTCAGGAACCCATATGTCTGCTTTATAAATGAACGAATTGGTTCTCTTCTCCCAGAGAAAAAGCAAAGCAACAGTGAAGTGTCTTTTCTGCTCTCTCTGCAGAAGGTCTGAAGTGTGCGCGGAGCTTCTGTGGGTTCACTGACAGCGCCGTTCACGGTCAGCAGCGCCATTCAAAAACCCTGAGGCTAAGGGGCTCTGGGATGTCTGGGGCAGAAACAGGGCTGAGAACTTTGGAAATGATTTTCTCTCCCAGATGAGCCCAGACCTGCAGGGAAGTCAGCTTTTGGCCCCACCTAGAGGACAGCCGGGGAAAGACCCTGATGCTGGGAACGACTGAAGGCAGGAGAAGGGGGCGACAGAGGCTGAGATGGCTGGATGGCATCACCGACGCGATGGACATGGCTTTGAGCAAGCTCTGGGGGTTGGTGATGGACAGGGAGGGCTGGCGTGCTGTGGTCCATGGGGTCACAGAGAGTCGAACGTGACTGAGTGACTGAACTGGCAACAATGCAGGGTATCGGGCTGAAAGCCGGAGATGCAACCAGCGAAGACGGACCCAGCAGAGGAACGGCCTCCCCTTAAATCTCCTGTACCAGGTGTTTTTTTTTTTTTTTTTTAACACTATCACCACCTCATTGCTTTGGCTCAGGAAATTCTTTAGTCCTGCAGGCTGATCCCGTTAGAGCTGCGGTTTCCAGCCTGAGGACACATCCAAGGTTGCCTGAATGCGGCTGGAAGCCTGGGCCTCAGCTGTGAGGTCCAGACCAGCGGGAGGCGGTAGCAGGTAACTTATACCTGCCAGGTGCGGTGTCTCCGCTTACGCGCGGAAAGTTGAGTCTGGCGGCAACCTCAGCTGAGGGGCCACGCATCAAAGGCTGTACGACTTAGCAGTTTTCCAAGTAGACGCAGGTAGCCTGACACCTTTTTCTTTTTTTAGCTCTGCCAGTTTACTGCTACCAACCCATCTCCCTCCAACCTCAGACACGCCTGCTCAGTCAGGTATCCCCACGGACTGCAGGCCACCAGGCTCCTCTGTCCATGGGCCTTTCCAGGCAAGAATACTGGAGTGGGTTGTCATGTCCTTCTCCATATCTTTTTGAAGCAAAAGCTTTTTCCAATTTCAAAAAGACTCCACGCTTCTTAGGAGCTAGAGAGGCATAAACTGCTAGAAAGAGCTTCAGAATAGAGCAAACCTTTGTAAAACTTTACATCTCGAAGCGGAATTGCAGTCCGTGAGACGTTGCAAGACCATTTCTACAAGCCCCAGAAATGTCAGTCCTCACTTAATATCCCCAAAGAAAACCAAAAGCGGGGAACTGAAGAGACTTGTGTACACCGACGTTCGTAGCAGGCAGTTACTGCAAAGCACGAACAGTTTGTCTTCTTCTTTTAAGACAATTCTCTTTATACTTAAAAAATTTTCCCAGTCCTCTTGGGCACAGAGGCATACATTGTTAGACACAAGCTTGTGACTGCAGGAAATACGGAAAGAGAAAGACGGACAGCTGTTGATGCTGATGGGAAAGTGCTGGTCCCGGCTGTGAATTGTCAGTGTACTGGTGTTCTCTTTTTCACTCACTCAGCTCGTGGAGAGAAGGCAAGGTGATATCCACCGGTGTGACTTTTCTCAGTGTTATCGTTTCCACTACGACACGGGGCTTCCCGGGTGGCTTAAAGACTAAAGAATCCGCCTGCAGTGCGGGAGACCCGGGTTCGATCCCTGGGTCAGGAAGATCCCCTGGAGGAGAGCATGCAACCCACTCCAGTATTCTTGCCTGCAGAATCCCCATGAACCGAGGAGCCTGGCGGGTCTACAGTCCATGGGGTTGCAAAGAGTCGGACGTGACTGAGCGGCTAACACTTGCAGGGGGTAGGAGGCTGTTATCCAAGGAGGAGAGGTTGGTCTGTACAAGAGACATCCAGCTGGTGGGACGTTCACATTCACAAGTGCCCACTGCGGCCTCCATACTGGCTTGAGCTGGGTCCCACCCGAAAGTCCTAACGAAAGGCTGGTACCCGTGAATGTGATCTTGCTCGAAACAGGGCCTTGCCAGATGTAATCAAGAGAAGACTGGGACTAACCCAGCGACTCGCATCCCCGTAAGAAGAGCGAGGAGGACAGAGATTTCTCTTTACCACGGGAGGACACGGGGAGAATGAGCCGGGAAGAGACCGTCATCAGGAACTCGGGTCAGCCAGCAGGCTGATCGTGGATTTCAGAACTGGGGAGGGTAATAACTGTCTCACAGGGTCACACGTCCTGTACTTCTAAGACCGCACTGCCGTGACGTCACCTGACCTTGATTTCCCTGCAACAAGACTCTCTCCAGGAAAAGTCACAACGGGGGGTAGAGCTTTAAGACACGGATTCTGGAGGGACATACATGCAGTCCACAGCAAAGGAGGGTGATCACGATGCTGGTGATGATGGCGGTGTGACGATACTGATTGTGTGACGTTGACGGTGATGATGGTGGTGATGTTAATGACGGTGGTGATGTTGGCGATGGTGGTGACGATATTGATTGTGGTGATGTTGATGGTGATGATGGTGGTGATGTTAATGACGGTAGTGATGTTGACGGTGATCATGATATGATGGTGGTGGTGATGTTAACGATGTTGGTGATGTTGACGGTGATGGTGGTGGTACTGATATGATGGTGGTGATGTTGACGGTGATGGTGGTGCTAATGTTAATGGTGGTGGTGATGCTGACGGTGGTGGTGACGATATTGATTGTGGTGATGCTGACGGTGATGGTGGTGATGTTAATGGTGGTGGTGATGCTGACGGTGGTGGTGACGATATTGATTGTGGTGATGTTGGTGGTGATGTTAATGGTGGTGGTGATGCTGACGGTGGTGGTGACGATATTGGTTGTGGTGATGTTGGTGCTAATGTTAATGGTGGT